>PVKS010016014.1:0-44782 GCA_004027875.1 Aplodontia rufa
TCCTACCTCAGCCTCCTAAGTGTTGGGATTGCAGATGTGCATCACTGCGCTCAGCTGAAAACCTCTTCTTGTGTATGCTGGGTCCCCACCGTGATTCAAGAAGACCCCAGCATTTGGAGTTGCCAACCAGTATGTATGTGACTATGACAGGGGACCACAGGTGCTTGGGTGGGAGTTGTTGTATCAAGGATGACGGCTGCACTGCCCTACATAGCAGCAGTGGAAGATCATTCCTCTCAGCAGGCTGGTGACTCTGTGTTCCATGGTGGGGACACCATTGTCCTCCGTCAGCCTGGAGCTGCCATTGTTGTCAAGAGCTGCCTTTTTGGTCAATTACAGATTGAAATGGCTGCCACCTGCTGCCTCCGGTTGAGGGAACCATCCTGTGCCCCCAGCGAGACCTTTAGGTTTCTTGAGGACTAGGCTGTAGTTCAGACCTGCCTGCGATTATACTCCATCCGCAACTTGCTTTGGGAGCTGTGGCTGGTTCAAGGATGACAGTGAGGGTTCTAGGCCGAAGTAGGCTCAGAGCTGCCCAAACCCCGATCGTCCTTACAAGATCAGTTATTTTTTATTTGGCAGTACTGGGTATTGAACCCAGGGGTACTCTGCCACTGAGTCATGGCCCCAGTCCTTTTTATTTTTTATTTTGAGATAGGTCTCTCTAAGTTGCTGAAGGTCTTGCTAAGTTTCTGAGGCTGGCCTCGAAACTTCTGATCTTCCTACCCTAGGCTCCGAAGTTGCAGGGATTATAGGCATATGCTACCATGCTTGGCAAGATCAATTGTTTAAGTCAATTATTTAGAATGTCACAGATGATGAACTTCAAATCTTATAGTTTAAAAGTTTAAGGCATGATTCCTAGGGTTCAGATTCCAGTTCAACCACTTGCTGGCTATGTGACCTTGGACTACTTATTTAACCTAAAGTCCCAGTTTCCTCTTCAACACTATGCGGAGAAATACAGTACCTAACGGAACTGTGCCTAATACAGTGTAATGAAATGGAAGCTAGAGCCATGCATGGTGGCGCACTCCAATAATCCCAGCAACTCAGAAGGTTGAGGCAGGAGATCCCAAGTTCAAAGCCAGCCTCAGCAACTGAGCGAGGTCCTGAGTAACTTAGTGAGATACTGTCTCAAAATAGAAAATAAAAAGGGTTGGGGATGTGGCTCAGTGGTAGAGCACCCCTGGGCTTGCTCCACATTTCAAAATGAGAAAGAGAGGTAGAGACACGTGTGTGTGTGTGTGTGTGTATTTAAGAGAGAGAGAAATAGCAGTCAGAATCAGTCCTGCCCGGTGCAAAGTAAGTGCTGAATGGTATGTACTGAGCATTACTGGCCAACACTCCCTCAGTCCAAGTTTCAGAGGCCTTGGGCCCTCCTTGTCACCAGTCCATTTTTAAGGCATTGCTTTGTCTCCACACAGGGGCCTCTGAACTTTCAAGGTAGAGCGTGGGCTTCCCTGTTCTAGGATTTCTTGGGGGCAGAGACATCATTGTCTTGCTGAATTTCCCACCCACGCTCTCAGGAGGAGCAGGAAGTTCTCTGAGTGGCTTAACTCAACTCTTTCTGGCTGTGACTGGAGCCCCAGAGCAGCAGACTCAACCAGGGAGGAGGGCCTCACCAGAGGAGCAGTTGTCAAAGTTCAAATCTCCGCAGATGATGTCAAACGCCACCAGCTCCTCGGGGTTGGCTGTGCTGGACGAGGAGGTAGATTTTCGGAAATCAGCCAACCAGTCCTGAAGCAGGTCCAGCTGCTCACACCGGATGGCACTGTCTTCTGCAGGGCAGATAGAGACCGGATGATGAAGCTCGTGAGGGGCCCCAGCCAGGCCCCAGGCACTGATCCCACCCCCGGAAAACCATGGCCCAGGACCTACCTGGCGGGGCATGCAGGTGCGTGCAGGCGATGTACCCGACGATTCTTTGGTCCTGAGGTGTGTTTCCCACCTGCACCTGGTGTGGGGGGGAGGTGTCAGTGCCACATCCACCAGTCATCATTGCTTAGAGTGCAAAGGAACACCGTTCACTCCCATCGATTCCTGCTCTGTGCCAGGCTGTGGGACTCTGGGGTGCAGGTAAGGACAGGCCACATCCTGCTTCTAGGAACTTAAGGTGCGGTGCAGGAGACAGACGCTTAAAGAAAACATCCACTTGTGGTGTCCCACAGCCAACAAGGACCAATGCAAGGCTTTATGGGTGTAAATGCAGAAAACATACTAAGTTCCTCTGCCAACCACAGCATCCACCGACATGACCCTCAGATCCTTGTCTGCTTATGTGTGGTGGCTCTGGCTCTCTCCCTCAGCCACACCCCTGACCTGATCCCACCCTTGTGTCTTCCACCTGAACCTGAGGCCAGACATGCTCCACACAGACTCGGCCTCCAAACTGGCCCCACCCACTACTGTGAGGGGCTATAGTCCCTGCCACCCTCATGTGGTCCTCATTCTCTGCCCTTTTGCTTCATCTGCTTTATACACTAGGGTTTCCTGAGGCCCTCAGTCTTGGATGAGAGCTCTGGCCTGTGTGTCCATGGCTCTGGGTCACCATCAGTTCTGGTCTGCATTCCCCTGATCAAGGACTGTGGCTCTGGGCTGCTCATTCCTCCACAGTGGGCTTTTCATGCCTTCACACCTGTGCTGCCCCTGGAGGCCTCCCTGCTCACCTCTTTTGCCAAGGACAGAGCAACTGTGAGTGGGCGGGGCAGATGCGGCTCCATCTACCTGCCCAACCTGCACACGCCTGGCAGGCTGTCTTCACCTGCAGGCTTGATGAGAAAGGGCTTTCGATTGAACGTCACCAAGACAACTCAAAACAGTCCACCCCAGGGGCTAACCCTCAGCACAAGAAGGGTCCCTTGTCAGGGCAGGGAGAGGTTGCCATAGTGAGATGCTCCCCACCCCAAGCCCAAGGGCTCTCTCCTAGGCCCTCTGAGTATAGTCCGTTGCTGGAGGCCACTTGGATATGAGTCCTTTGCCCAGGTGATCTCCAGGGACTGGCATGGGCCTCTGTCCCTAAGGTTTCTCTTGTTCCTCATCTTCCCTCTTATGCCCAAGCCACCCTCCCCCAGCTTTGCTGATCCATTCCAGGAACTTTCTGTGATGAAGCTGGATCCAGAACTCTCCAGGGAGGTGGACTGGAGGCCAAGCTGCCTGTACCAGCTGTTGGCCGAGGGTCTCGCAGCAGCCACGGCACAGACCACCTGCTCCAGGGCCCCGGTCAGCATCTGTCTCTCCTTTCACCACTGAAGCTGGGGTGGCCTTCTCTCCATCTGGACTTTCTCTTCTGCAAAGCACTCTACCCTTCTCAGCTTCTTGCCCACCTCCCAACCCGATGCATTCCCCCCAGAGCCCAGAGATGCGTGTCTGGCTATCTGAAAGTGGGCTCAAGAGCCTGGATGTGCTATTTCTAAACTTAGTGCTCGCCATTCACTGCTTGCCCAAAGGCCAGACCTCACAGTAGCCTCTGCCCAAGAATGGCTCTGGGAAGTCACTGGCTGTTGACGCATCCCCATGGAAAAGCACGACACACTGCTAATCCATGCTGCTCCCAAAGGGCACTGTTACCACTGTGTTCCTCAGGGACCAAGATTCCCCTCAGTGACAGCCACCCTGTGAGCACTTAGCACTTCCTTGCCCCAGCTAAAAGGATGACACTGAATTCTGCTCTTCTTATAGGTGGGTACACTGAGGCCCAGAGAAGTTAAGACATGGGTCACAAGGCTCAAGAGCCAGGATGTGTTTGGATAGACTGTGGCCCATGTGTGGCTCTGCTCTGCTTGCTGAGCCACAGACATCTTTCCAGTCACCCATTGTTGGTCTTAACTTGCCAGCCTGTCCCTTGCTCAGCACTGTGGCACTTGCCCTGTGCTGAGTCCCAGGCAGGCCAGGGGCCAGGGGCAAAAAGGCATTTGACTCTGTCCTGCTGCCGAGGAGAAGCTGCCCAGAGGGAGGACACCAGAGCAGCAGCAAGGCCAAGCCTGACTGTCGCACACCCAGCCTGTCCCTCTAATTGGAGTGTGATCTCGTCAGGACCCACTTTATTATTTGCTTGGACTTATTGATTCCTGGCTCGTGTCCTCAGGAGTCGCAGAATCTTGTTTCTCTTGCGAAAACAAACAATCACACCAAGAGTCTGTGCCTTTCAGGCCTGGTGGGCAAAGACTGTCAATAGAAAAGGTGCCCAGAATTAGACACTGTTATACTGAAGCAAAAGAGATTCCTGGCCCTTCCTTCATAGGAAGTTGCATTTTCCTAAAAGATCTGAAGTTCTGGAGTACACTGAACACGCAGTGCCGGATGAGGAAGAGACTGTAGGCAGGACTCCTCCTGTGTCCCTAGACCCTCTGCAGCTGGGCCTCTGAGGCTGCACTCATTTCACTCTCCATGACTGGACAGTCGTGCTGTAGCCCGACAGAAGTGCGCTGGGGTCTTCTGTGTGCTAGGCATACAGCTCCACTCTCCTGGAGGCCATAAGATAGCTGGGCCCAGAGTTGAGGAGCACATGAGGGGAGAGGTACTTATGCTGGCAGGACCAGGACCAGCAGAGCATGGGGTGTGGAGGCCCCTGGGGGGGCCACAGAGCACAGGCTGAGGGAGAGGGGCCAAGGAGAAGGATGGGCTTTCCTGAGGCAGTGGAATGTGGCAAGAAGGGGTCAGATCTGGCAAGGAAGGGGGAGGCCCAGCCTGAGGAGGCCAGACAGCCACAACCACAGCCGAGCCAACAGGAATGGGACCCAGGCCAAGGCGGCTGAGTTGGAGACACAAGGTGGAGCCAGGGGCGTTGAAAGTAAAATAAAGAGCCTGGGACAGGTCGGTTAGGCCCAAGGAGTGGCCAAAGTGGCCCCTTCTGGCTTTGGGAGAGTGGAACTGGGTAGAGGGCATCCCAGGGCAGAGGCCCTGCTTGGTTCCGGGACGTGTCCTGGAGTCAGTCAGATGCTGGGCGGGTGCTCCCAGGAGAGATCTGGGTTGAGACAAAGCTGAGGACCATCAGCAAGGGGAGAAATGGAAGCTGTGGAGTCACTTTCCCTGGGGAGGTGCAGGGTTGGCTGGTTAAGTGGGGCTATCCCTGCCCCCAGCCTGGGCTCCTGCAACTGTGCAGAAGGTGGCAGGCGGGTGCTGCCAGATCTGCCTAGGCATCCAGAGAAGTTGCAAACTGGGTTTCATCTGAAACATCTTGATTTTTAAATATTGGTCAATTTAAAAATGTTTTAACGGCATAGACCAAATTAAACATATTTGTAGACCAGTTTGAGACCCAGGAGCTAGAGGGAGACAAAAAACATTTAGCTTTGAGCCACAGAGGAGGGGCTGTCATGAGGAGACCATTGCTGATCTTAGTAGGAGCAGTGGTGAGAGTGGCAGTCAAGGAGGGGGCCGAGGGGATGTGTTGTGTGGATAGGCCTGCGCAGCAGAGGGCGGGTCGGGCGGTGTCTGGCCAGGGCTGAGAGGGCACGCCCTCCTACCCTGAGTCTGACAATATACACCATTTTCCCCATTAAGTCACTCTGGCTGCTGAGACAAAAGCATACCCATAGAACAGAACACCAAAGAACCATAAGCCAGAGTGGGAAGGCGGAGCTATTTGGCAGAGGAGTCCATTCCACTGCCGGAGCTCTGGCTGGGAAGGAAGAGCCAGGGACCCAGCTCTGGCCTGGAGTGGGGCCGGGGCCCTTGTGTGCCTGCCTGGCCCAGCGGCTCCATGGCCATTCTCATGCCTGCAGGTGCCAGCCCACGCACCAGCCTTGTCCTGGACAAGCTGAACACGATGTCATTGAGAAGGGAACTGAGAAGTAAGGGACCTGCCCTGGGCCTCGGAGCTGCGCTTCTCCCTGCTGAGCAGCCACTCTGTCTCACCGCAAGGGAGAGAACCCACACCCGCAGCAGCTGCTGCTTCAGGGACAGGAAGCCCTGTTCTGCATCAGCTGGCCAAACGATGCTTCAGAAAACTCTGGAAGCACCAATAGCGACTTTTGGATGGAAAACAAAAAGTTGACACTCTTAGCATCTCAGGCTCAGAGGAAGATAATGCATAATGACCAAATTACCATGGTCGAAAACTCCTCCAATTGCATCCAAATTAGCAAAAATAATTATGATTCACTTTAATTAGTGACTATGGAAGCGAAGCCACAGGCTGGTGGGCAGAGAGCCTGGCCTGGCAGCTGCCAACAGCCAAGAGGGAGAGCTAGCCAGGCCAGCAAAGCTGGTGGCCTCAGTGAGCTGGGTGTGATCACTGGTTGGGGAGCTGGGAGTCCCATCTACCTGCCTGCATTCTTCCTCTGCACTGGTTTCTACCTCTTGTGATGGAGTGGGGCCTGATTCCTCCTCTTCCTCCTATGATCACTGCCATCATCACCACGGCCATTGTCGCCACGGGAACTGCAGAGGGACTCTGAATCTCCCACCCCATGGTTTGCTCCCATGCTGACCCCATTTTGCAGTGTGGTGGCTCAGAGATCTGAGGGACTGGTCCGGGTGATCTGGAGAGGTTTGCCTGGCTTTTGTCCCTATGTTGATATTTCTCTCGTCATTGCACTGGAGCCCCAAATTCAGTCCCATGAAAGATCTTGTCTGCCTCCCATTTCAGCCCCCTGAAAAGAGTGAGGACAAGCAGCTGCAGCCCACCACCCTGCATGGCAGGGGATGGCTGGCGGGTGGCCCTTGAGTTGGGCTACGGCTCCTACCTTGAGAAACAGAGCTCCCTTAGAGGCCAGGGCATCGAAGCTGCGCCCGTTGGGGTAACAGTGATAGGCCACGTCCATGACGGGGTAGCGGCTGGCAAAGAGGAGGCCGCTGTTGAGACACTTGAAGGAGCAGCAGCCACGGCAGCCGTAGACCCCGACATCATACAGGATGTACTCGAAGTAGCCATGCAGCTGCTCTTTCAACTTGGCGGCTGCCCGCTTGTCAAACACCTCCTGCAGGCACAGGAAGTCCAGGTTGGCGGGGAAGAATGCTGAGACCTCATGGTCGAAGGCCTCGTCTGGGTGCCGCCTCCTGCGGGCAGCCTTCTTCACCACTGAGGCCTTGTACAGGAGCTTGCTGTTGGTACCCGGCTCCCCGCCACCGCCATCTGGCCCAGCTCGCGCCTTCACCAGGGACTCCCTGGAGGCCGAGGGGCTGCCCAGGCTCCCCGAATCCCCTTCCCGCTGGTTGTGGTTGGGTGTCTGGCCCCTGGAGCCTCCACTAGCCCCATTCCTGGCTTGGCTCCCAGTGGCAGGGTCATCGACTTCAGGTGGCCGGCCCCCCTCCTCGCCACCGATGCGCACAATGCAGGCGTCCTCAAGGTTGCCATCAGCCGGGTCCCCAGAGGCCAGACCATTGGCAGCCTCATCACCTGGGTGACGCCCACCATCACCCTTATATTCCACAGAAGCTGTCCTCTTAATGCTCCCAGGGACAGCCCGGGCCGCGCCATCGCCACCCTGTGGTGACACCAGGCTGCTGAAGCTGGCCGCACTGATGGAGGTGTTGGTGGGTGAATCAATGTAGATTTTGATCTGGGGCCGGGCAGCCCCATTGCGGATTCTCTGCCCGATCTCTCTGGCCCGCGCTTGGGTGTTGAAAAGGTTGTTGAGCCTGGCGAGTGAGTCGGGGAGGAGGCAGAGGTTGGCGGTGGCAAAGCAGAAGCTTTTGCCAGCCCCTGTGCCCTTCCATTCACCAAGCAGGGCTGCCCCTCCAGCTGAGCTCTTGTCCTCCGAGTAGATGTAGGGCCGGCGGGCAGACTGCAGGGGGGACCAGAAGAGGAACCCAAGAAAGGCGAAGGGCAGCGCGGCCACAAGGAGGGCCAGGTAGACAGGCGTGAAGAGGACGGTGCAGAGCAGCTGCAGGCAGCACGGGTCGTCTGCCCGCTGGCGCTTCTCGTAGGTGGTGGGTAGGAAGGAGGCCACTAGCCGGTCCACCAGCCAGTAACATGGGAAGATGAGGGCCCAGGACACGGCGTGCAGGGCGGACAGACAGCTATTAGGAAAGGGGGTGGTGTACAAAACCATCGCAGCTCACTGGGCACCGTGGCCGGCCCTACTACATGGTGTCCGTGGCCGCCGTGGCACTATCCTGGGCAGGGATGGGCAAGCTGGGGGGCAGCTAGAGGAGGGGTCACCTCCTTGCGAGATTTGACTCCAGTTGGTTAGTGATTGCTGGCCAGCCGGTCATGGATCACCTCCGTGGGCCATGCTGGGACATGGGGCCTGTGGAGGACCTGCAGAGACAGAAAGCGAGGGGGCATTTATTGATCTGAGGAGCAGGCTGGAGCCAGCAGGCTCCTGGGGACTTTGTGGGTCAGGAGATGATCCCAACTCACTCCATTTTCCTGCATGTGTTTGCTGTCCTGGAGTTAACAGCTTGGTGACTTGACTATCCCTAACTGGCCATTTGACCTTATGACATAATTGCTTGAAAAATGACCCCAGTTTTCAGACAGCACAGCTTTGGGGATATAAGGGAGCATGTTAGGGGTCCTAAAAGAAGCCTGGCTTGAAGCCCTTCAGAAGACAGGAACATTTATTTTATTTTTTTAAAGCGAGGGACAGTGAGAGAAAGAGAGAAAGAGAATCAATTTATTTAGTTTTTCATGTGGCCTTTGTTGCTCTGACACTTTGTTGTGTACTTGGTGCTGGGGATTCAAATCCACATCCTTGTGCATGCCAGGCAATCACCATAACTGCTGAGCCACCACTCCAGCCCCATCAGGAGTATTTTTAAATGGGTAGGCAATGACCCTGAGTAGAGGAGCTGCAAACATGGCCACCTGTCACTGGGCATCAACTAGGTCAGGACAGAGAAAAGGAGCCAGAGAGTGCTGGGGCAGAGGCCAGTTTGGCAGGCAGGGCCTGAGAGGAGAGTGGCCCCACCCACAAACAACCCCACTCTGTCTTTGGTCTTACCTGGAGACCCAGCCCTGGGCTCCACCCCCACTGGACCATGGCAGGAACTCCTCACCCCCACCAGTGCCTTACCAACTGCCAGCATGACAGTCATCCAGTTATAGGGACCCTGACTGTCCCTGGGACTTTTGGAGAAGCTCCCTGGGGCTGCATGTGTCTGGCCCAGGCTTTAGTCATTCTCTTGTTTATCCTTCAAGATGCAGCCCTGGGCAAGGCCCTTAGCCACCTGAATATGTTCACCCTGGGTCCAGGTCCCAGGCTGTACCCGAGCTGTCTCAAAGCAGGCCCAAGAAACCCCGGAGAGGTGACAGGTACATTTGTTGTGCAGAGAGTCCTATCAACAAAGATAAAAGTTATAGGAAGGTCAAGGAGACCAGAGGGAGGTAGTATGGGGAAATCTAATCAGAGGGGAACCTCCAACTTCCAAGAGAAGTCTAATTAACTTGAGGCTTAAGTAGAGTGAAACATGGAACCATGGGGAACCCATGGCTTGTTCTGTCGTTACACTTTTGTTCTTGATTGTTTGACAATGAACCCCTCCTAGTTGTAAGACCATTAATAAAATTTAAAAAAAATATAAAATTTAAAAAAAATAAAAAAGTTTGCATATTTATCAAGCCTCCACGGGCCCAGGGTGCTCACTCTGAGGGGAGTTGCTGTAAGTATGATCCAGAGTTGTCATTACCAGATCAGCCCAGGTGTTAGTGCTCACCAACCCAGTCCAGTTTCTGCTCTGGTATTTTGGTGGCTCTGAGACTACAGTTCATTAGCTTGGCCCCACACCCCCACCTCCTCCCAAATCCTTGGTCACCCAAGTCAGGAACCTAGGTATTATATGGGCTTCACCATCTCGCAGTTCCCATGTCCCCATCTGTCCCTCTGGAATCCCTGCTTGGGTCCACATTACCAACTTCAGAAACCTCCACCCTCCACACAATAGTTGGAGGAACATCTCAACCAGGCCTGCCCATCTACGTAGCCCAGTGCCCCTCTGACGCTTGCTTCTCCCTCACTGTGACAGTTAAGTCCCCGTTCTCGCCCTGAGATTTCTCGTCCTTCTGCCCTTTGCCTTGATTACACTCTCAACTTAGAAATCACCTTCCAGGGAGGAATCTTCGCTTCCCCTTGCCCAGGTGACTTAGGTACCTCCACTGGGGGCTCCTGTCCCCTCCAGAGTAGACCATCTCTGCAGTTCTGTATCATGAGTGCTTTGGGACATGTCTGCCTCCCCAATAGACCAGAAGCTTCTGGAAAGAAGGGGCTGACAAGGGCCCCAGAGAGCCCCAGGCTGGAAAGGGCAGTGCTCCAGAGATGGTGTGAGCGCGTGGAACTGATCCTCCTGGCTCTGGCCAGGGTGTGAGGAGAGGGGCTGTCTACGAGGCATGTCAGCGGCCCAAGCATTCCACTCCACCAGGGCTGATATGAGGTGCAGATGGCTACAGATGGCTAAGCTGGTGGCGCTGTCTGGTTCTGAAGAACACATATCACAAGGGTTTTGCTTTCTTTTGGGGACATCAGCTTGAAGAGAACACTGGAAGCTTACAGTTGAGAGCAGCAGGTGAGTCTGTGTAGACTATGGTGAAGTGGCCCTGGGCTGGGCCTTGGTGAAATCTGGGACCTGGACTTGGGGTTCAGTGCTGTGAAGGGCTAGTGGGCGTCCAGCATCTTCCTACACCTGCCACCTGGCTCAGGAGATTCCAGTACACACTCACTCTTTAACATTGCAGCAACCTGTGGCTGCAAGACGGGTAGGCGAGGCCGCCTGCAGCAATCGGTAGCCCTGGCCTGAGTGAGAACCCCAGGAGAGGACATGCAGCTGCCCACTTGAACCTCTGTCCCTCTGCCACCACTGGGACCAGAGGCAGAAACTGTGGGAGCCATGGGGGTGGGGCTGGTTTCCCAAGGCTGTTCAGATACCAGTGATCCCTGCATGTGGCACCAAGACCTTAGGAGAGTCCCCAGGCCACACTCTTGGGGCCACCTGGACATCACACCAAAGTCTTAGAGTAGACCCACCCAAGTCACCCTCTCTTTCCTCATCTTTGGCTTGAAGTCACCAGTCAACACCATCCTCACCTGAGCTCCTGCCCCGCCCCTGCACTGTCCTCATGTCCCCAGCCTGCCCAATCACAACCTTATTCTCTCCCCTGCTTTGGTGGCCCCATTGTCTTGGGGAATAAAGTTCAGTCTGCCGATCTCTGAGGTCCTTTGTGCTCCTGCCCCCCACCTCCCTCCTCCCTGTTCCCCACACCAGCAGGAAGCCTCCAGCACCCAGGTGCGCCTGTGCCGTGGCCAGGCCTATGCACCTGCCTGAAACTCCCTTCCCATCTGCCGTCAGCTCCTCTGCACTCCCTGGGCTCAGCTGCTTGGCCTCCTCTTCAGGGGGGTCCTCCTTGACTCTATCTAAGTCCCACCACTTTCCACACTGCTGTCACTCTGCCAGAAGCTGGAACCATTTTTTCATCTGGGATTTTGTCTGTGCTGTGAGCTCCATCAGGGCCTGTATGTAGGACTGGGCCCTGTCTGTGGCCTCTGTGTTCAGGGAGTCACCTATGAGCAGTGCTATAGGCTGTACAGGCTGAGCCCTGGCTGTGATGACACTTCTAGAGAAAGGACAGGCCTTAGAGCAGCACTGGCCTGTGTCCCACAAGGTGGCCACAGCTTCACTCCACCAAAGGGTTTCTAAGAGAAATTCCTCAAACCTTCTTGTCCCCCACGTGGTTTTCCCCAACATTGGCCGATCAGGTTGGAGTCTGCTATTTGCCGGGACAAGGCTATTGCGGATGAGGGGACAGGCTCCGTCTCAGCTGCTCCATATCCCCGTCATTCCTGCTGTGACCCCAGACACCCTCCTGGGCCAGTTCCCCAGTCCTGCCTGTGGAGGCAGGGAGTGGCCAGGCCTGATCTTCCCGCCCCTCCTGGGCTGGTCACAAGCATGTTTATGGCCATTCAGGGTGGGTGGGTTTAAGAGGAGGACAGCCCTGAGCCTCCTGACTCCCTGCTGCCACCCCAGGTCTGTCACAGCTATCCCGAGTCCACCATCTTGGTCCCCTCACTGGCCTCCCCTCCTGTGGCACCCAGGACTGGAGGAGCCCCCTGGATGCTGCCTACCAGCCTTGCCCTGTGCAGGGTCCCCGAATCTACACAGAAGCTGCTACTGCAGAAGACACAGAGGGGACTGCCATTCACAAGCCGGTTTCTAAAGCTCTGTGGTTAATTATGTCGTCTCAGGGAAATGAAAGGAGGGTAAACAAACAACACACATTAATTAGTCTGATCTACACTTTGCCCATGAAAGAGGCACGCCACAGTTAAACACGGGAGGCTGGCAACTTCTCAGAGAAAGCTTGAGTCCTCAGAGGAGTGGCGGTGGCAGGATGTGGCCTCCCTGGGCTGGCACAGGGCACAGGCAGCTCTTTAGCTGAACCATGTGTCTCCTTTCTGTCCTGTGCTACTCTGGCAGCTCTCAGCTCTGTCTCTGGGTGAGGGACTCCTTCCTCTCCTCCATGACCCAGTTCTCTCTTCAGGTCCTTGGGCTGGCAGTTGTGCCATGTGAAATCCGCCACGCGCTCTCTAGGGGGTTGGCAGGGCCATGAGTCCACGCGTGCTGAGCTTCTGCAGCTTAACCTCTCAGACTGGAATGCCCTTTTAGGGTTCATTTGGATAAAGCCAAACATCATCCCTGGGTTTTCCCCTTTGCACATCCTGTTGTGTGGCTTCTCAGGTTACCAGAAACCACATGCCCCCGTCCCAGCGCCATGGTCTCCAGAGCAGAGTTAGAGTCCTGGTACCCTCACCTCCTGAGGGATGCTGACAGGAACCGTGCTTACTCCTGTGCCCTGGGATCAGGGTAGGGGCAGGACTCCTGGAAGTGGACCTCTCTGCTCTAGAAAGGGAGCCTAGATTCATGCCTCACCTGGGCTTCGCAGTCCCTGGTGAAATCCTGGCACTGGCATGACATAGGGCTGTAGTACCTACCTCCCTGGGCCACATGAGGATAGAGGCAGTCTACTGGTAATCTGGTCTGCCTTGCTTCCTTCCCTTCCTCCTTCCCTGAGGATGGTCTCCACGTGCCTGTTTTCCGTCCCTAGCCCATGGTCTCTGCTTTATTATGGGGGTTAGCCTGAGCCTACTCACGGAACTCTTAGGACATCCACTGACCCAGAATGCCTTTAGGATCCTCAAAGATGCCATCCACACTGTCTGCACCAAGGCCAAAGCCTGCACTAATTTGCCCTTCTCCCCTGCACTGAGGACTGGACCAGGCGGTGGAGCCTCGACAGATAGGGCTCCCTGGTTCACAAATTGACCCAGGTAGGAGGAGAACTTTTCTCAGGAGGTTGGACACCCAGATAGCCCTAAATCCACCTGGGAGAGGAAGAGGGACAAATCCTGGACAGGACCTAGGTCATTTCTGTGTAGGTGCAGGGCACTGACAGCAAGCTGCTCCTGCCAGTTGTCAAAATTGAGACACCTGGTTGCTAACCTGTGACCCCCAGGCACCACAGTATGGGAATGGGGGAACTGTGGCTGTTCAGAGGTCTAAGCTAAGTCAAGACCCCTCAACGCAGACACCAGCATGAGGGAGAAGGGGCACGCTGACCTGCCCTCACCAGGGAGGGCATCCTCAGGAACAGTCCTGCCGGGGCAGTGCTGAGCAGGACTGCTGCTACTGGATGCTAATTAACCCAGGACCCAGGACGGCCATCCCACTCCCCAACTCCCTGAGAGATGGACATGGCAGGCGTGCTGGTGGCACAGGTCCTGCCAGCACTGCAGCTCCAAGGTTCCTGGGTGGAAGTTGACTTTGAACTTGAATTTCTTCTGCAGAGGGAAAGTGAGCAAGCCAGACCAGTTCTACTGGCCAAGGTAAGCCCTGGCCTCTGTGTGGAGGCCCATACCATCTCTGAGGTATCCCTGAGCTTGGGAAATATCTGGAAAGCTGATCTGGGGGCTAGGCTGGGATTTGTCCCTTTCCTCAGGCCTCCTCTCTGCTGGACCCTCTCTTCCCAGCAGCGTAGAACAAAGGGGTCTCTTCCAAGTCCTCTTTGTGTCCACAGGCTTACATCTAAACAGGGGCTCAGCCAAGTGCCAGGTTTCTGCAGGAAGGGCTGGTTGGGTTGCTCCAATCCAATTACGCGAATGCAACTGCGTCTGTCAGCAGCACCGAGAAGGGCCAGCCCATTCTGCCTAGATGCTGCCGCGGAGGAGTTGGCATGGCAACGAGAGCTCTGAGCTGCTGAAACTTGGAGTCAGCTTGTCACTGTGAGGATGGAAAGACTGAAGAGAGACAGATGCCTTTTTGAATGGGGAGGGGGGCAGACAAATCCAGAAAGTCAAACCCCAAACAGAATTGGAGTCTGGCAGCCAGCACAAATATATGGGCCATAGCAGATGTGCCAGGTAAATGCCTCTTCATTCTTCTAGATCCAAAGCACACACTACTCTGCCTAAGCTCTCCCTGGTTTGCTCTGCTTCTTGGACTTTGGCAGATGTTCTGCCTGCGCCACTTGTGGGGCGGGGGAGTGAGCAGGGCCAGATCAAACAGCACCACAGGCCCTGACTGACCCCAGGCAGGACAGTCACACAACCAAGCTGGACCAATCTAAGCTCTCCCGAGAATTCATTCTTTTTTATTTTAAAGAGAGAGGGACAATGACAGAGAGAGAATCAATTTTATATAGCTTTTCATGTGACTTTCATTATTCCGAGACATTGTGGTGTACGTGGTGCTGAGGTTTGAACTCTCATACTCGCGTATGCCAGGCAAGCGCCATATCCACTGAGCCACCACTCCAGCCCTCTCCCTAGAATTCTAGCCAGGCCTTCTGGATAAAAGCCTATATTTTCTCTGAGATGGAAGCACTGTGCTGAGAGCCTGAGGCTTCTGGGGCTTTCCTTAAGAGCAAGTCCAATTAAAAGGAAAACAGACCCTTAGGGCTAGAAGAAGAGAGGCCAAGTCCTGGTGACATATTTGAGCTCAAAACTCCCCATGCCAGGAGCTGGTGTGGTGGCTCAGCGGTTTCAGCGCTTGCCTGGCAAGCACGAGAACCCGGGTTCAAATCCCAGCACCACGTACACAACTAAGTGTTGGAGCAACTAAGGCCATGTGAAAAACTTAATAAAGTTGTTTCTCTCTTTCTCTGTCTCTCTCACTGTCCCTCTCTCTTAAAACAACAACCACCACCAACAAAAAACTCCTGTGCCTGAAGCCATACAACCTGCAGATATTCTAATTAATGAGTCAGTAAATCTCCTTTTCTTTGCTCTAGTCGCTTTGAGTTGGGTTTCTGGGTTTCTGTCACTTGCCACCAAAGAGATCTTGTCTCATATACAGTCACCACGCATGTGATCTTTCTTTTTCTTTTTCTTTTTTTTTTAAAGGCAGAAATTTGAACACATGTGATCTTTCTAAAACAATTCTTTTCAGCACCTCCTGTCTCCTCTTGGCTGCCCATGGAGCCACCCTCCTGAGCTCTGAGGCCCTGCAGGACTGTGCTGCTCACAGCGTCATGCACAGCGTGAGCCCGCAGATGCTGCAAACTACTGCATGAGGTGCGCAGTCCGGTCCTCCTGCTGGACAGTGGACAAGGCGCTCAAGCATAGATGTAACACCTCAGGCTAGCTGGAGCGTAACGAGGACCTGGACTCTTCACTTGTGCCTGCAAATGTCCTCTGAGTGGCCAAAAACAGGATCAAAGACTTGGCATCTCTGCGTCCATTTTGCATCATCTTCTTTGCTCTGAGTCACCTTGGCTTCCAGGAACAGGGTCTGATCATCTTGTGATGAGTTGAAGCTACGCCCTAAGCAACAGCAACTTTCTTTGTGGGATAAGACCCCACCTAACCAATCCCGAGACAATGATGACAGATCAAATCTGATCAAGATCACCTGCTTTGGCCAGAGGGAAAAGCCCCCAGATATGCAAAATCCCACCTTTGCCCTCATTTCCGTTTCTATAAAACTTCAAAGTTATTGCCAGCCCCTTAAGGCAGGGCTGAGGGAGCGGTTCCTTCCTCTTCCCAGGGTAGCGGATTAAAGTTCTTTTCAAGCTTTTCACTGGTTCCTTTTTTGTTTAGTTTTTGGGGCAAGCAGCTGCACTGATTTGTTGGACCCTGAGTCAGGCCTCCAGCCTAGGACTCCGATAACAGAGGCAGACAGGGCAGTGGAATACCTGCCTCATCTCTGTCATTACTATTACAGTTAAGACAGGGGATTCCCTTGCTGCAAAGGCCCTCAAGAGGGCTGGGGTGAATTTCAGTTGCTAGAGCATGGGCTGAGCATTTGCAAAAGTCCTGGGTTCACATACCTGTGAAGATGGGGGGAGAAGGGAGGGAGGCAGGGAGGGGAGAGAGGGACAAGGGGGGTTTTCAATACATTGGTGAATATTCAACTCCCATTAGAAGCCTGGCTATACACAGGCAGGCAGAGAAACTCAGAAACGCCAATAATTATTATGCATGTGTATGTTCATTTCAAACTATAGCATGGTGGGAATACAGAGGAGACATGAGTTTGGGGAATGGATGAAGGGTGGTAGATCCTGGTCTAGGACTGGCCTTAACTTACTATCTCACTGTGTCAATATCCATGCATGCATGAATATGTAACAATTCCCTTCAGTACGAAAGACTGGGTTCAAAGTCCTGGGTTCAACTCCTACCACAAAACAAAACAAAAAAACTACTCATACACTTTGTGATACATCCAAAGCCTTTATGGGTTTATAAAGAAGCACCCTCTTCTCCCAGGAGAAGGCCAGGACAGTGTGGGAGGCGTCAGGGCCCGTCTCCTGGCAGGACCTGATTAGAGTTCTCTGTTGTGGGCTGCCTGTGTGATTCCTCTGCAGAAGCCAGGTGCAGGCAAAGGGGCCATAAAATTTTCAAAAAGAAACTTTCCACGGAGCTATTAATGCATCATGTGGTTTCTGAGAATAGGAACAGGCTGCGAGCAGCTCTGGGTGCTCCTTCCACCAGTCAGCCTCTGCATTTCCATGTCAGTACTCAGAAAGCCCCGATGAAGCTGATCGTGCGTGATCGGAAAGCAAATCTCAAGCCAGGTTGGTGGAGCGTGTGCAAAGGTACCCAAGATAACCTGATGTTAAAATAGCAAGGTGCCAGGGCCAGGTCTTTGTGCTGCAGAGGCACAGAGGTTGCCCTGAGGTCCATCAGAGTGTGGGGACAGGGGGCTGCGTCTGAAGATCTTCCTGCTCTACCCCCTACTGCCTGCCACCCCAGATTCATCTATTGGTGACCACAAAGGACACCACTAAGGAGATGGCAGGGTGGTTGCTGGCACCTAAGTCCACACCTGAGGCAGTCCAGCCCACACATCCCCTCATTCCCATGAGCCCTTACATTATACTCAAGGACCTTCCTGTTCCAGAGAAACCACAGGGCTCCTGTCAGTGCCATGCCCTCACAGAGGCTGAGCCAGGGCAGCAGAGGAGGCTGGGGTGAAGACTTCCTCCTTGATGAAGCTGGGGTCTCAGATCTCCACCCTGCTGATAGGGTCTTCTCCACATGGGCAGAACCAGAGAGGCCTTTCCAGGCCACGTGCCAACAGCTGCGCATCAGGCTGGGCTTGGGCCTCAGAGCTCAAGTGCTGCCTGGGTGCTGGGTTCTGTCCCTGAGCTGGACCTCACCAGCGGCCACATGGAGAGGATCCTGGAATGTTCTAGAAGGTCATATCACTTGCCTCAGGGGAGCTCCATGAGGTTCCCTGTGTGAGGGTGGTTGCCCAGATGTCTGAGTGTGGAGAAAGTCCCTCTGGCCTCCAGCACGCACCCTGCTGGTCAATGCCATTGCCACCACAGGGATGGAGAGCATAGGAACCTCACTTCTCTCAGGTCCTGTGGCTGAGGCTTCTGCCTCAGCAAAGTCCCTGCTTCCCTGACGTGGATGCTGGTGTCAATGGTTCATGAGGCTCAGAACATACTTTAGAAGGAACGACAATAGATTGGAGCGGTGGCTCAGCAGTTAAGGCGCTTGCCTGGCACACGTGAGTACATGAGTTCAAACCCCAGCACCACGTACACGATGAAGTCTCGGAGCAACAAAGGTCACATGAAAAACTAAATAAAAACTATTTCTCTCTAAAAAAAAAAAAAAAGAAGAAGAAGAAGAGGAAGAAGAGGAAGGAACGACAACATGCTTTCTGTGGGAGGAGAAAAATACCAGTCCACAAATGATCGGGTTTGTGCAGACCCAGCCTCAGGTGCATTTCAAGCACAGTGCTTCCTACTGGCATGGAGCAGCACCTGGGCGGTGGGGAGGCCTTCCAGGCTCCAGAGGATGCAGACGAGACAGCAAGCCTTCCTAAAGCAGAACAGACTTGCTAAAACTCTCCAGAAGGGAATCGTTTCATATTGAGCCTGAAGTTTTCTATTCAAAGAACATTTAACCAACTGAGTCCTAGAGGAGAATTTGTGCAGAGATTAAAAAGCAAATGAGTGAGGGGCTGGAGCGGTGGCTCAGCAGTTTCGGCGCTTGCCTGGCAAGCATGAGGACCTGGGTTCAAACCCCAGCACCACGTACACAACTAAGTGTTGGAGCAACTAAGACCATGTGAAAAACTAAATAAAGTTGTTTCTCTCTTTCTCTGTCTCTCTCACTGTCCCTCTCTCTTAAAAAAAAAAAAAAAAGCAAATGAGTGAGAATGTAAATAAAACCAGGCACCAGTATGTCACCAACCCTCCCTGCAACCCTGAGAAGCTGGGACCATGGGCCTGGCTCTCTGGATGGAGACTGGGCCTCGATTTTCACTGTGGGTCGAAGCCAGTAGCTGGGCCCTTTTGGAGGCCCCTGACCCTGGGCTGTACTCAGGGCCTCCCTGCCCGTACGGCACTAAGGGAGCCCTTGGCTTCAGGTGAACTATTTGCCTGAGCAGCTGCCCGCGTCAGGCCAGAGCAAGGGCTGCTTGCTTGGGGGGCACTCTGATCAGTTTGTGACACTGTCTAGGGCATCCAGAATATAAAACTGGGAGGGATTTGAGGCTGCTGGAGTCCGTTGCCCAGGGAGCTGGACTAACAGCTTTATTTGCTTAAGACAGTGAACTGGTCATTTGTCAAACACCAGTGAGGAGGAGATTATGAGGGTCAGTAGCCCCTCACAATCTTTTCAAGTGCTGCCACCAAACTCAACACCAGGGGTCTCCTGGGGCTCTGGATTCCAGCTCATGCCTGTCCCTGGTGGTGACAACCCTGTCTATACCTGCTCTTGGCTGTCAAGTCCTGCACTTGTGGAAGAGGAGACTGGAGCTCTTGGCTGTGGTTGTGGCAGTCATGTGTACCCAGATTGCTAGTGCAGATAGTGCCACATCTCCACACAAGAGTGACGACTTAAAAAGATAAGCACACTTTGCCTGGGTAAAGGTCTGGGTAGAATTTTCCCTTTGTCCACATCTCCTTCCAAGTGAGGACAGGACTTTTGTCTCACTTACTCAGGACAGAGTATCTTCCAGAGGTCTCTCCCCTGCCACACTGACCTGCAGTGCTGTTTGTTTGTTTGTTTGTTTGTTTTAAAGAGAGACGGACAGTGAGAGAGAGACAGAGAGAATCGATTTTTTTTTCACATGGCTTTAGTTGCTCTGACATTTAGCTGTGTACGTGGGTGCTGGGGTTTGAACCTGTGTACTTGTGCATGCTGGGCAAGCACCATAACCCCTGAGCCACCGCTCCAGCCCTCTTGTTTGGTTTTAGTACCAGGCATAGAACCTAGATGTGTTCTACCACTGAGCCACATCCCCAGCCCTTTTTATGTTTTATTTTGGGATAGGCTGGCCTTGTACTTGTGATCCTCCTGCCTCATTTCTCCAGTTGCTGGGATTACAGGTGTGCTGCTACATCAGCAGGGGCCCAGGGTGAGAAGGCATGGACCCGGAGCCCTGCTAACTCACATACAGTGGAAGCAAGGGGAAGGCCTTTGCTTATGACCACGGCATGACCCATCCTGTCCTGACCAGTGGAGGGAAGCTTCTGGTCTGCTGTGCAATTAGCCCGTTTACTTGATGCCACCCTTCGGTTTCCAGGAACACAACCACACGTACCCTCCATCTTCACTTTGAGGGCCATATTGTTGTTCCCCCTCCCTGAATTCAGGTCAGGTAGGAGGCTCATCACCTCAGTGTGAAAACATCCATTCCTGCTCCGTGTCCAGGGACCATGAGGCATTAGGGAAGTTGGACCTTAATATTATAATTTTTAGTGGAATCTGTTTTTGCTCAGAGTGAGAGAGACAGCTACTTAGGTGACATATAGAAGGTAGACCACAGAAGCAGAGAAGCAAATCCAGGGGTCAGTGGGTGGGGAGTTGTTCACAGGGGCCAAGCAGGGCCTACAGGAGGTCCTCTGAGGTGGACATAGACTGAGATGGATCCAGCAGCCCATGCCCCATGTCAGAGAAAACAAACGGCTCATGGTCAGACATCACCAGCCTCGCTGGCCGATGGGAGTACCCAGGGCTGGTGAGGGGCAGGGCCAGGTCAGCAGCTGTTGCACAGAAAGGGTGGGGGTCTCCCAGCAGGTGAGAGAGACTGCAGGGGCTCAGCGTCTGTTGCTGAGTAGTTCCCAGCAACAGAAACATTGCCTTCTTGGTGTATATACTGAGGGTGCAAGTGTCCTCTAGAGAGCACAGGAACAGGAAGGTGATGGGTGTTGGATGAGCAAGTAGGGAGCCAGTGAGAGGTGGGTGGTGTGGAGGGACTCAGGAAGTCCCACCCTTGATGACAAGGGTGACCACCAGACCCCTGCTTGCAGGGGAGGAACAGCTGTGGAACATGGCCTGGGAGGACGACCTGATACACTCACTCACAGTTGGTTTGCTAAACTTCAAGACAGAATGTGGAGACAGCACCCCCACACCATGCAGTTCAAGGCAGCCTCCAGCAATCCTGCCTGCTTGGAGTACAGGGGCGGTGTCTGCAGCCTGCACAGGGCGGGCTGGGTGGCCCTCTTGCTGGCAACCCAGCTTGTGGCTACACCCCTACCTCCAGAGAGAAGGTGGGTAGGTGTCTTACCAGGCTTTCTGGTAAGTTTTAGGGGGAAAAATGTTCAGAGAAGGCAGTCCACGCAGTTACAGTCAGATTCGCTTTAAGATGGGCTGGGGGGTGGGATGGCTCAGTGGTAGGGCACTTGCCTAGCACACATGAGGCCCAGGGTCCCCAGCACCACAATAGGAAAGGAAGAAAGAAAAAGGGAAAGAGAAAAGAGAAATAGATTCAAGCGGGTTTAAAGCTGCTTGATTCTTCAGTTCCCACACTCTGCCCTCATCTGGGTCACCATTCTCCTTGTTCCCCTCTTACTCTGGGGTCTGCTCTTTCTCAGGACCCTTTGGTGTTCCCTCCTCCTCTACCTACCCTCTAAGAGCTGTACTTTCCTCTATCTCTTTCCTCCTCTTATCTTAGTTGATCCCCAGGTGACAGCCACCTCTTGATTCTGACAAGGTCAAGATTGACCTATTTGATTGACAATTACATCTTTCCTCCCAAGTTCATCATTCCTCTTCCTCCACTTCCCCAACGCTAATACTATCTCCCAAGAAGTCCCTGGACCCTGCCCCCACCCCCGTCCCCACACCTGCTGCTTCTCTCCAGCCCAAACTTCTGCCTCCCCAGTCCCCAGGATCCATTCCCACAGTGACGCCTCAGCTCATGTCTGTCCTCTCCCACCAGAAACTGCAACAGCCTGTACCTGGCAGCTGGTGGGATCTTTTCTAAACTGAACACCAGACCACACTGCTCCCTGTGAAATCCTGTAGTGACTCCCGCTGACCCCAGGAGGATGCTGAGCACCTGGGCAGGGAAGAGCAGGCTCTGTCTGTGGCTTCATTGCCCTTCTCTCCTCCTGCCCCAGGAGATTCAGGGGCCACAGCAGTATCCACACCAGAAAGGTGACCAGCCACTATCACATATATCTGACACCTACAGATCAAGCTAGAAACAGGACAAAGAGACAGGTGGCTCAAGCTCTGCTGACAAATTTCATCCCTTCAAGAAAAAGCAGAAGGGGCTTGTGTTTGTGGCCTGGCTCTGCAGTACCAGGGATCTGTCCACATGATATTCTGGGAGTGGGAGGGAGGTGCTCACCTACCTACCCCAACCCCCATTCCTGCCAGGGAATGAGGGTTCTATTTTTTTAACTCTAGGGCCAGATAAGAAATGAAGCCTTTGTTCCCTCTAGCTCTGGCAGGCCCTCAATATTTTATTCCATTGCCTTACCCAGGTAATAGGAACCCTGCCACTTGCCTGTCAAGTGGTAGACCTGCCCCCTGCTGACCCTGCCACCAGAATGGCTTCAGCAAGCCACAGCAGCTGAGGCCCCCTGCGGCCACTCAGGACCTCAAACTCAGTTCTTTTCTCCCTTTCTTTTTCTTTCCCTGCTGGGGTAGGGCAGAGTCAAGAACCAGAAGGACTGGAAATGATCATTGGAAAAGCAGAAATAATGGATCCACCTTTAGGGGCCATCTGAGAATGATCTCTTCACACTGGGGCTGTGTCGACCCTGCACAGTCACCCCGAGTGGGTATGGTTGGCACCACTGTACACACAAGGATACTGAGACTCAGACAGTAAATGACAGTTCCTGAGAGGTATAACCAGGTCATCCGACTCCAATTTCCCCTTTTTCTGTACCCACCAAAGCTGAATATAAATGATATGCAAACATTCAAAATACATAAATGAGCACCATCCATTCACCCTCTCTCCCATTCTGGGTAACACAGTCTCCTAGTATCTTTCCCCTCTCTTGCTCTCTTTTTCTGTAGCCACTGGAGATTGAACCCAGGGGTGTTCTACCACTGAACTATATCTCCGTTTTTTTTATTTATTTACTTTGAGAGAGGGTCTAAGTGGTGAGACTGGCCTTGAACTTGAAATTCTCCTGCCTTAGCTTCCTGAGGGATTCCCTCAGAAATGTGCACCACCACTCCTGGCTAGTCACTTGTTTCTGAGAATGTCCAGTAGTTTTGAATTGTTTCTTTGGGATATATTCAAGAGAATTAGTAAACTTTAAAACTTAGGATACATATTGCCAAACTGCTTTCCACCAACTTTGTGTAAGTTACTGATTGTTTGAAAATGTCTGTTTCACAATATCCTTCCCAATTCTGGATTTTAGCCCCAAAAATTGTCTTATAGTTTAGTGGACAATGATGTCTGGTTACATTTTGCAGCATACCTAATTTCTATCCCTTCACTCTCTCCTTTTCCTATGTACTGAGGAAGTTGGCTCCTCTCTGCAGATGTGGGAGTGCAGACACACCCCCTTCCTGGCCCGCAGCTAACTTTACAGGTGGGCACGCTTACCTGCTCCCCGGGGCTACCAGAGCTGTGGATTTCAAGATTTTAACCAAGTAGCACAACTGTTTCTTAAACGATTTCACACAGCACCTCTTTATACAAAAACATTAACATGGAGTCCATGAGGGGAAGCCTAGAGTGGACCCGGCTGGCCCTGGATGGTTCCGGAAGCCCTGTCCAGAAGTCTTACCTGAAGAGGGGCCACTCGGACGGATGCAGTTGTCTTTCCCTCTGAAGTGGGGACCTCTCGGCAGTCAGGACCTGAAAGGAGAAGAGGAGTTCACAGAGGTGACCGGAACAATCTCCGGAACTCAACCAACAGCCACGAGCAGCCCAGAGCAGGTGAGCCAGGTACAAAGACCAGAGAGCTCCACCTGCGCTGGAGGCGCTGCCACACCCTCCACTGTCGCCAGTGCCAGGGTGTGGGCCCGGCTGTCCCCGCAGACGAAGTGCAGCCGGAGGGGGTTGGGCGGAGGTTTGAGTGACTGCGGTGGCAGAGGGCTGTCCGGTGGGGAGGACCCCGCGGATGGGATGGGTGAAGCCTCCACGTGGACCGCGGGACCCACGCCGGCCGGCGGAGTGCAGGTGGAGGGGGCGCAGGGAAGAGGAAGCTCCGAGCCCAGCCGCCGGCCAGGGTTTGATCTGATAGGCGAAGCCGGAACAAGGGAGCGCTCCCCAGGAGCTTTGTGTAATCAATCTCGGCGTCGCAAAGGTACCGGGGTGGGGGTGGGGAGAGCTGACCCCGGGCCCGGGAGGACGGTGGCCGAAGGGACGCGAGGGTCGGGTGTTGGGGGATTTGGGGAGGAAGCAGCGTCTCGTGGAAGAACCCGAGGGATTTAGCAGCAGATGAGAGAAGCGTGGACCGGCGGCGGAGTGGAGGTTCAGCGGGGACACTGTGAACCCAGAGGGCTCTTCGGAGTTGTGGACAGACAGTTTTGGACACGATGCCACAGGCTCTCCGAACCCCTCCCACTGACCCAGCTGAAGGATCCAGGCATTGCGCCCTAGGGACATTGCCCTCCACACTGGGCCCCAGTCCCCGATCTAGGCCCCACCCCTGTCCTTCCAGCCCCTCCCCTAACCCAGGTGCTGGTCGGGTCCCCTGATCGTCGGCCCTTGGCGGGTTTGCGACCACGCCCCCTGGCCCCAGAGGCCGTCTTGGCACCTTAGTCCCGCCTTCCAGTTCCAGACCCCGCCTCCGACTTGCTGCTGAATATTTGGCTCCTTGTCCCTAACCAGATTTTGGCTTTCAAGTTCAGCTCTGGCCTAGCGCAACCTGTGCTGCTCTCCTGCGCCCTCCACCTTCTCAAGCCCGTTCCACTGCGCTGCCCAAAGCCCTCTCACCACCCCCACACCCCAGAGAAGCTACTGCACTCCTCTCAGCCCTTCCAGACCTTTCTGGGTTCTTCATGAACAATTATTTTGTAAGTCACCCAAACTAGGTGTTTCAAAAGAAGCCAAAATCCGAGCCCAATCCATTCTCTGTTCCCTGACCAAGATATTGCGGAAGCAGTGGCAGGAGTGTCTCCTCTCCGCACACAGTCGACTTCCTTCTGATTAGAAATCTGCATAGAGACATGCGTGCTCCAGTGAGACCTGGTTCCAGTCCAGGACTGCCATCTAGTAGCAGAAGGTCCTGGGCGAGTCGATTAACTTCTGAGCCTCCAGTATCCCCAGCCCTAGAATAACAGGAGTCAATACAGGATTTTGGATGACTGTGGCCAGCTTAAAATGAGATTGGTGTTCTCAGATCAGAATGGGAAGCAGGAAGCCAGAGCCCTAGGTCCATAGCTACTCAAGGTGACCTAGGTTCCCCCAGGGACCCTTCTTCCCTTGTGGACATCTGGCTTTTTCTCTCTGGGTTAAATTCGTGGCAGGCACTCCTGACCCATCCACTAGCCTATGGAGTCCAGCTTGCCTAGAGTCACAGGATGGCTTGCTGTCCCAGCTTCCAGAGGTGGCCCTGTCTCCTGCCTCTGAGATGCCCACCTTCTCAATCTCTGTGGAAGATGACCTGCTTGCATTTCTGTCCCACACTCAGCTGATTTGACTCTGTATCTCAGGCTAGCAATTCTCTGGAAGTGGACATAAAGGAGGCAGGCCCCTCTGAGCCACCAAGGCCTGGGTCCACTACCCTCTCTCTAAGTGCGGAGTGGCTCACTCCTCGTCTCTCAATAAGAAATTTGTGAGGGAGAGTATTTGGCCTCTGACAATTTCCAAACTGTCACCCACTAGCCGCAAAACTCTCTCAGGCTCTGCAAAACTCTTCTGAAAAATCCCCTGCATGTATTTTTGAAATAGAATGAAATGACAGGAACTGACAATTTAGGGAGGGGTTCCTGAAGGGAAATGGAATCTCCACAGCCTTGACATTAACGGCCCCCTTCTCTTTTCTAAAAATTAAAAGTTAAAAATAAAGAAAAGTAAACAAAGAAAAACATGTCAGATCATTGATATTTTGAGCCAGACCTTGTTTTGAAATCTGCTTTCCCCCGTCCTTTCTCCCTCTTTGAAAATAAGATCACATCAAGTCAAGGATTAGAAATGGGAAAAATCCAATCAGAGTTTCCCTCTCAGTATACTCCCACGCGAATAGAATCCGCTCCGCCAGACCCTGCTCAGCAGCATCATTCAGAACGCACCGGTAGGAAATGGTGGAACAGAAGGACCTTTCATCCCAGGGTGAGCCCAGCCTGCAGCACTGCTCTCCTGCTCCGGAAGCTGGCTATGCCTGGGCTGAGTTGGGGCCTCTGGCTTACATAGGCACTGGGAGCAGGGCAGGGCGGTCCTGGGGAGGGCATGGAAAGTGGGCCGTTCATCCAGCACAGCGAAGCGGTGTCCGCAGAGCCAGCAAAGGTCCCAAGCATGCGGCTGCCTGCCCGCCCACCAAGAAGCCTCAATCCCACAGGCCCCTAGACCGCAGGCCAGCACCTGGGGTGACCCCTGATGGACGTGCAGCTCCAAATGAGACCACGTCCCTGGATGCACCGAGCTTGGTCAGCTTCCCGGATGCCTCGGCCTTTCTGGGTAACAGAACATGCTGTGGAGTTGAATGGACTTGCTTGCTCCCCAGAACCAGTAGTTACCTCAGGCAGGTTCCTCTCCAAGCCCCAGGTTCTACTTCCTTGAAATGAGGAGAACATTGACTTTCCCAGATGGAGAAATAATGTTTGCAAAGGGCCTGGCACCAAGGAGGCTGGTTTATTTATCCACACGGTGGTATGGGAGCAAGATACCTTTGAGACTCAAGCCCAGAGAGGTTTGGTAAAATACCCAAAGTCACACAGACCTCCAGATGTGCGTCAGGATCAGGCTTCATGCAGAGCTGAGTCCTCCCAGCCTCATGCTACAGTTGAAGCTTGGGGTGAGAGTGGGGAGCAGCTTCTGGCCTTGGAGAGTCATCCCAAGGCCCCCAAAATCAAGGCAATGGAGAAGCAGGGCAGGACAGGCATGCTCAGACAGCTTGTTTGTGTTTTGGCTTGAGACCTAGGGTGGGGAGTATGCAGAAACACCCCAGAAAAACTACTGGGGATGGCTGGTAAGAGGAGCTGCCTCCTCAAGCCTCAAAAGTCTCCAGGGAACACTAGGGAGGTGAGTGTCTCACTTGATTGGTTCAACTTGATCTTCCAGTGACTTGGGCAGTGTGTGCACCTCAGTGAACAGAGGTTAGGACATGCTTTAGTGGGGAATTAAGACAACACAGGACATGCTTTAGTGGGGAATTAAGACAACACAGCAGTTCATTATTGTCACTTCACACTTCTGAAATTTCTTCCCTTAAAAGTGCATGTAACTTGGGCTGGAGCGGTGGCTCAGCGGTTACAGCACTTGCCTGGCATGTGGGAGGACACGAGTTCAAACCCCAGCACCACGTACACAACGAAGTGTTGGAGCAACAAAGGCCACATGAAAAACTAAATAAAATTGATACTGTCTTTCTCTTTCACTGTCTCTCTCAAAGAAAAAAAGTGCATGTAACTTGACTCCCATGAAAAGCCAAACTATACTCAGGTAGGTATATAAATCTAGAAATTTCAAAAATTAATCTATATGTATTTGGTCATTTATATCTGTAACATGGGGGAATTACAGAGGAGATTAAGAAATTGGGGAGTGGGGCTGGAGTCTTGGCTCAGGGATTATCCCCCCGCCCCTCACCAAAGGCAGCCAAACCCAGCAGGGATCAGAAGGGAAATCAACTTTGCCGTAAGTACCGATGAAGGAGAAGCTGAGATGTGGATACACGTAAACCCTGTTCATCTGCCAATCATTGCTCATCATGTCCGTTCTGGGCCTGGCACCCTTTCAGGTGTTTGGACTGCAAGGAAGGGAGACACACGAGAACGAGCATGCGCTCCAGAGCCTCGTCCATGTTCAGATCCAACTCTGAGCACACTGGGCCTTCCTTTATCCTCTCTGAGACTTCCTTGGGTTTCTAAGACCTTGCAAGGTTTTTTGGGAGAATGAGAAGAGGTGAAAATTCTTAGTAGTTGTTCAGTGATTGGTTGCCCATTTTGGAAAGATAATTCTATAGGGAGCATGGGGGAGCAGGAGGGAATAAGCAGGAAGGCCAGAACAGTAGCTGAAGCAGGGAGACAGCAGGGCCAAGAGAGTGAAAATAAGGGGTCACATATCTCAGGGGTATCTAAGAGGGTAGAAAGGAATATTTGTACCTCTTCCCCCTAAGTCCCTATGTTGAAGTCCTAACCCCCAGCAAGGCTCTGTGTGTGTGTGTGTGTGTGTGTGTGTGTGTATGTGTACACTCCCCCACTTTTAGTGTGACTGTATTTCTGAATTTGAAGATAGGGCCTCTAAGGAAGTAATTAAGGTTAAATGAGGTCATCAGGTAGGGCCCTGAACTGATAAGATTAGTGCCCCTAGAAGAAGAGATGCTAGAGAACACGTTCATATGCCCAAGAAAGGCCACATGAGGACTTATTGAAAAAACTGCTGTCTACCCAGGAAGAGAACCCTCCCCAGAAACAGAGTCAGCCAGAACCTTGAGCTCAGATTTCTAGCTTCCAGGACTGTGAAAAAATAAATTCCCGTCATTTAAGCTCCTCGTCATTAAGCTCTGTGTCATTTTGTTATGCAGCTGGAGTAGACTAACACAAATGGGTGGGACTAGGGGTAGTTGGGTAGCATGAAAGAACGCCAGGAGTGATTCAGAGGTTTCCCAGCTTGGGCGATTGTACAGATGATGGAGGTGCTCACTGGTCAGGGTTGGAGTGGGTGTTGCATGACATCTGCATGCTAGAGCAAGAACTGGGAATGATTAGAGTGCAGGTGAAGTCTTGGGAGTGACAACATTTTGTCAGATCGTTTATTCTTTCTTCTCTAATTGGTCCATTCTAATTCTAATTTTTTATTATATAAGACAGAATTTGTCTTTTATAGTTTTGTAAAAAGTCAGACATTCTCCTTTGCTTTAAGAAAGTATCATTGTGTATAATTTGCCAATTTCTACATGACTGTTCTTCCTGTTTATAGCGACCAAGTCTTGTTTAGGAGCATAACGGATACCAGGTTAGACTCCACTTGTGTGGTTAGAATTGCACTTTTTTTCCCTAAGGCTCATTTTGTCTTCAGTATTTGTGACGTCAGTTCTCTTATTCTTATATAATTTCAGAAGAGCATATTCTGCCTTCACTTCAGCTTGGATAATTTATGACACAAATTTTTAATCAGCAAAGCTTGATTCTGAATTTTCTGAGTTAAACTTGGAAGGCATCATGTGTACTCTTTAGTTCTAGGCCGCGCTGTTTTTTCATCTCTAGCGACTTGTATCATCTCTTTCTCAGGGTTTCCCTCGTGGTATGCCTCATCCCTTTTGCCTCTCTCTCCTATGGTTATTTTAGGGTTTTGATACCATTTCCCATTTTCCAAATCAATTCTTTGTTCCTCTGATTTCTTTGTCTACACTTCTGGCTTGATTTACTTTATCCTCACAACATGATATCTTTGTGCTGTAGGTTCAGTTATGCCAATTACTACTTCCAGGTATTTCTTAATTCTTTTATGGTTTGCACCATGGAATTGTAGCCTCATTCCTGCCCCCCCCCAGGTGTTTACTTATTATCTAGTTCATTCTAATTGTTTCTGAGAACTTTCAGATTCCATTATTTAAATGCCAAATTAGGGCTGGAGTGGTGGCTCAGCTGTTACGGCATTTGCCTGGCATGCGCGAGGACCCAAGTTCAAACCCCAGCACCACGTACAAAACGAAGTCTCGTAGCAATAAAAGCCACATGAAAAACTAAACAAAGTTGATTCTCTCTCTCTTGTCTCTCTCTCTCACTGTCCCTCTCTCTGAAAAAAGTCAAATTAATAGACATTTCTTGAGTGCCTCCTGTGTGCAGACACTGCCGCTCATCCGTTAGCCACTGTGATTATCGGCTTTCAAATTGCCAAGTTTGGTTCAGCAGAATTCAGAATTCTTTGAGCTACTTTGGGGCAGTGTCTGATCAACAAATGCATTGATTCTAGCTTGTTCCAAAAAAGAATTTAAGTGACTTAAACTATATTCCGTGTATAATATGAATCTTTTTTTTTTTCCTCTTAAGCAGTGAGAGAGCTATTGCTGAGGGAAAATAAAGATAGAAAAAGTCAGAGGCAGCCAGGTAGAGCTGGAGCTACAAAGAGAATGAGGAGGGCTTCTTTATTATGATGGTGGCTGCAGGTGGACACCAGGGGGATGTGTCTCATGATCGGGGCTTGTCCTATCGATTTTTGTTGGTGGTGTTGAAGTGACCCGTTGTTCTAAGTTCTGACTCACTCACCAGCATGCTTGGTGGGAAATGCTTATTTTCTTTTCCATTGGGGATGGAACTGAAAGAAATAGGTGCTATATACAGGTGATAGTGTGGGCTGGCTGCGCCTAAACAGTGTGACATTCACGCTCAGCCCCATCCTCCTGAAGTCCATATTGATTAAACAACTACTCTGTGTTTCCTGAGCTCTGAGTCAGAGAGCCTCTCTGCTTCGGGGGCAGGGTAATCTGGTTGAGAGGATGGCTTCTTGGGGCTCTCTGTTCCCACAGAACTCCAGAGTGGCCTCATTTCACACTTCTTGGGAGCCAGTTTCTCGAGTGACAGATTGATTGCTGTATGGGTGGTTACCAAAAAAGAATCTATTTTATTAGCTGTTTGTCTTGCAAAGTTAAATCATTTTTTAAAACCCTTATCAAAATGTCATCGTCTCGGGGTTTACAACGTGTCCTCCAGCTCTGAGGGAGGATCTCAGCCCCACAGGTAAAGAGCTGTCATGTCACAGTCTGGGCTGAGCCCTTGAGTGATGAAGGGGGTCAGGCAGGTGAGTGCAGGCCTGGCTGCCCCAGCCTTGGTTTCCTCAGGTACGGGGTGCTGAGGGGCAGCAACGGATATCTCCAAACCTCATCCTGGTGCCCAAACTATCTTCTTCATCTTTCTCTCTCTCTTTTTTTTTTGGTACTGAAGATTTAACACAGGGGCGCTTTACCACTGAGTCACATCCCCATCCCTTTTTATTTTTTATTTTGAGACAAGGTCTCACTAAATTGCTTAGGGCCTCACTAAGTTGCTGAAGCTGGCTTTGAACTTGCAATTCTCCTGCCTCAGCCTCCTAAACTGCTGTGATTACAGGTGCCACTGTGCCCAGTTTACTTAATACCACAGAAAACAAATGTCTAGGGATTTGTATTCAAGAGACCAACCTTTGTTTTCTCTATTTGAGAAGGAAATAGAAAATATCACACCCATATTTTATATTAGAAACAAGAAAATATATTAAATAATTAAAAAGTATTTAGTTTTCTGGGGCTGGGATAGAACTCAGGAGTAGAGCACTTGCTTAGCATACACCAGGCCTGGGTTCAATCATCAGCACCACTCACCCACCCACACCCACACACAGTATTTGGCTTCCTATTGTGGCAATTAGAGAAACAGACTGGAAGCTGCCGAGGGAAGGCCAGGAGTGGAGTCCTGTCCCACATTATGCCTGGGTTCTGGGTCCAGCTTGGGCTCACTGCCAGCTCTCTCAGCACCGACTCTGACCTTGGCCCCTCACCCTCAACCTGCCCTGTCCAGAGTCAAGGCCGATCACTCCCAGCTCCTGAGTCCACCTCCAGTCCCTGCCTCCCACCCTCCCCTAGCTGCCACCTCCCCCAGCCTCCTTACTTCTGGTGTACAGTGGTGTGTAACCACCACGCCTGCCTTTGGGCTCTGCCTTGACCCCACCAGGATCAGTTCTGAGTTCTTTCTGGGGTTTTCGGTGTCTCCACAGGCCTGGCTTGAAGCCCTGGGTGACCAGGCCCTGCCTTCTCCAATCTCATTTCTGCCCCTCCCTTCCTACCTCTCTCCCACAGATTGGTTCTGTGGCCCCAACCTCTAGCTTTCAACTTTGCCAGAACATGACATGTTCTTCATGCCTCTCTGCTTTTGCACATGTTGTCCCCTGGGTCTGGAACGCCCTCCCTGGGCTGTCCACTTGGCACCCATCCAGCAAGGCTCAGTTCTAAATCCATCAACCCTCTTCTTAGTCACATACCCCCAGGCTTTGAACTGGCAGCCCAGAGCCTGAGCACCAAGCACAGGGCCCAGTCCCTGAGAAGCACTCGGGAAACTGGTTGAGTTAATAAGAATGGTTTCTGGGCTGGAGTGGTGGCTTGGTGGTTTCGGCGCTTGCCTGGCATGTACTAGTTCGTGGGTTGGAACCCCAGCACCACGTACACAGCAAAGTGTTGGAGCAATGAAAGCCACATGAAAAACGAAATAAAACTGATTCTCTCTTTCTCTCTCTCTCTCTCCTTGTCCCTCTCTCTCTCTCTCTTTTTTTTTTTTAAAGTGATTTCTATCCAAGCTGGCATGTCAATCAGCAGAAGGCTCAATCCCCTGTGTAAGCAGCAGGGGCACAGCAGGAGCGGTGAGGAACTGCTTCTAATTGTTTGAACTAGTGCATCGATTAGGTTACCTTGTCATCACGGAAGATATGCAAAAATGGAGCACAGAAAGCTAAAAAGCTCAGGTGAATTCACACATGAGTGCTGTCAGCACCTCCAGTTTGCTGGGATCATCATCATCATCAGTGTTTTGTGGGTACCCACCATGCGCCACGCCCGTGTGAAGAACACTACACACACATTTTCTTGTTTAAAGTCTAGGGAGGTTGGGTGGTATAGTCCCCATCCTCAGAGAGAGGAAGACTGAGGCCCAAGGTGGGCTTAAGTGGCTTGTCCAGTGTCATAGAGCTAGAGAGGGGCACAGCCTGGACTCTATAAACTATCCACACCCCGTCCTGTTTAGGACTGTGAACCTGTGCGGCTGCCTAAGGTGCAAGAAGCCCACAGAGGCAAGGGAGCACCGCAGGGGGTTGTTAGGCTTGCTAGCCACCACCCTGGGCTCTTTCCTACCACGCTTATGGGTCCCAAAGGGATTTGCAGTGGATGCCATTATGTGTCCTTAACACCTGCGTGTGAGCAGTTCCATCAGCTGCTGCCATGGCATCCATCTGATCAGAGAGCTGGTGGGGGACGGGGAGGGTTGGTGTGTGCAGATGAAACCCCAGCAGGAATCAGGTAGTTATCCCTGGAAGGGGATGGGCGAAAGGGACCCCCTGACCACGCCTGTGTCTCTCTCCAGGTGTCCCCTGGATTTTGACACCAGGGCCTCCAGCAATGAGTACCATTGTGCCCAGCCCTTCCAGAGGCCAGCTCTGGAAGGGCTGGGACCTGTGTCCCAGGTCAAGCCATCCTGGCCACCTTTAGACGGGCAAGGCTCTGGGAGACACAGACCATAGGGAGAAACATACCCGGAACGTGCTCCTCCACGGGGAGGTGGGCAATCTGGCTCTGGGATGCTGGGCCCTCGTGGGTGAGGGTCGAGGGCTGCTGGAACATGCCAGGGCTGCAGCAGCAGCTGTGGACATCCGTCGCCACGGCAGGGAAGTGGAGGGGAAAGGGGGTCAAGGACAGAACCTCGGGGCTTATCCCAGTTTTGACTTGGTGAGGAAAGAAGAGCCAGAAAGAGTACCAGGAAAGGGGAAGATGGCAGGAAAGAAGGCTCAAATGTAGCGCTGTTTTTATTTAGTTCTCAGATAATCGTACTTTTTTTCTTTTTCACTTAGAATAGCTAGAAAAGGAGGGCCCTGCGTGGCAGTCCCTGGATGAGAAAACCATGTGTCAAGGCTGTGGCTCACCCTCGCTCTATTTTTACCCTCCTGACACTACCTCGTTGAGCCCTGACTAGGGATCCTGGCCCGAGGTGGCCTGAGCGGGCGTCTCCCAGGCACATGCGGCTAGCCCTTGCCACCTTCTCCAGAAACCACCTAAAAGCAGGCTGTTCACTTCTCTTGACCAGAAATAAATGCACCAGACAAATGTTCTCAGGAAAATTGCTTCTGTTTCCTTTCCTCAGTTCAAAGTTGTGCCTTTGTTCACATTAGCTACATTAACTTCGGACAGTAATTAATGTTCTTAAAATAGAATCTCCATATTTCCAAGTTTAGAAAGAAAAACCACCTAGGAATGGAAAAAATGTGACTGCACATGAAATGCCACCCCATTAGCCACAGAACCTTCTCTGAGCCTCAGTTGGGGGCGCCTGCCAAGTGGGATTTGTGGCAGCACACGCCGTGGCCCAAGACTGTCTGTGGTTGCCTTTCATTCCGTCCCCCTCCAGGTCAAGAAAGCCTTTGACATCTGTGGCCAGGCCCTCTGGGGGTTCGCCAGCCTCTAATTACGTTTCTTTTGCTAAATATTGATAAACAGTCCCTCTGTTGATTCAAACATTGGAAAACGCAGAGCCTGTAGGTGTTGGCTCTGAGCAAAGCAAATCTCTCAGGCCCCCTCGGGGAGCTTCTCTGGGCACCTCCAGGTTCTCAGACTCAAATTTAAATGCTGAAGCCAAAGAAGTGTCGCTCTGGGTGATGAGGAGGGGAAGGTCACATCACGATTCAAATCAGACCTGGCCAGGCTGCATCGTGAGGCCCCACTCTCCCCAGATGAGACTTCTGCTCTCTCCTCTAGGTTCCAGGTGGAGGACAAGGGTAGGGGCAGAGAGAGCCACCATCTGACTCCTACTACACCTCTGCCTGATGCCCCTGGCACAACTAATCACCTCTCTGCTTCATTTGTGAATGAGGCCCTGGCCTTTCAAGTCTCAGATGTAAACAGAATAACGTTGCTGCCTCCATCCTCAACACTAAGCGCTGCCTGGGAAGGAGGGAAGTGCGCACTGGAGGGATCCCTTCTAGGCCTATGGTCCAGAAAACAGTGCCATCCATCCCGTCTTGGCACAGACGGACCTTCAGATCCCCCCTGCACACACAGGAGGCAGGCAGGTGGTGGTCAGTGTCCCCAGCTGACCATTCTCTCTGGAGAGATCAGAGCCTGATCGACTCCTTTTTTTTTTTTTTTTTTTTGTCCCAGGGATTAAACCCAGGGGTACTTAACCACTTAGCCATAGCTCCAGATCTTTTTAATTTAATTTTTTTTTTAAAGACAGGGTCTTGCTAAGTTTCTTTGGGCCTAAATTGCTGAGGCTGGCTTGAGATCCTCCTGCCTCAGCCTTCTGAGCTGCTGGGATCACAGGCGTGTGTCACTGCACCCAGCTCTGATCAGCCACTTCTTTTCTGGACTGCCAGGCTGTCCTCTCCTCACTGACTGGAACAACTTCCCAGTGGTCAGATACTGCCACATCTTCTGTAGTAATCACGCCCAGGGAGGAGCCATTGGTTACAAATGCAACTCTTCAGTAACATCCTGACAAACTCCAAGTCCTGCATCAGCTTGGAGCCAAATTGACCTAGGGCCCAGCTCCTCCTCCTCTTGGCCTCAAATTCCTCAGGTACTGCTGTGATTGTCACCACACCTCCTCACTCTGCAACACAACAGGGCAGCTACTACTAGAGTCACCATTTCACAGATGAGAGTTCTGAGGGCCAGAGGGGTAAGGCCTGTGCCCAAGATCATTTTGGAGGAGCTGGTATTTAAACCCAGATGCATCTGACTCCAAAACTCGTACTCCTTACAATCCACCCTGCCACAGAGCCCTCTAGTTCTACCTCCTGCCTTTGACAAATGGCCTCTGGAGAAAGAGCCACCCTCTGACAGCGTGCTGTGTTTGAGGAGGTGACGCCAGCCACGGTATTTCTTGCCAAGTCCTGCCCAGCTGTGGGTTATCCCCCTTAGCTGGGGGGACCTCATCAGCATGACTCATTTGGACTGCAATTTTTTTAAAGGTAATTATGGATTAGCTTGGTGATCATCAGGCCCTTCTGTTACCTCCCAGGAAATGGACCTAACCTGGTTACAGGGTAAATCAGATATAATTGGCTCCTAATTCAATATGGCGGCTATAAGTAACATTTATCAAGCTAGTCTGTGGGTCAAACAACAGTGGTGGCTGCATTGGACTCAGACAAGAAAACTCGACTCATACTGTCTGGCAGACTCTAAAAGTTAAGTGGAAGAGATGAACTTTTTCAGTGCCATATACTAGGGTACACAGACCCAAAAGTTCCAGACCCAGAAGAGGATATATACACACCTGCAGACTGATTGGCCATATGCACACCTGCAGCCTAGTTCTGCCATGGTCATGTCCCCCAAAACCTGAAGAAGATGCCTAGACATCTAGAACACTGCTCTGGTCAAAACTAAGCTTAGACGATCAGCCAGTATGTGGGACTGGTCATTCCAGTCCCTTTGGTGCCTGAGGATTGTAACTGGGCACATGTATGTGGCAAACTTCTGGCCAGCTGTGAGTGAGAGGTAATTTATTTATCTTCTAGCTGGTGATTGAGGGTCACAGAGGGTAAATAATAATCAGATTATTGGCTGACTGTGATTGGATCTGTTACTTTTGCGCTGGACTGAACTTTTACGTCCCCCTGGTCCCTGCCTTCAGAGTACCAACACATACCACTCCCTGTGAGGTGCTGGGACCCAAAGCTGAGCTCTCAAAGCTCAGTTCAGTCCTGGGATATCATCACCCAGTGGTTGCTATGCTAGGGTGGAAGATCAGAGGAGGAGGACGGAATCTTTGGATCCAGGGAAGCTACTGGGATATGGTGTTAAGGGTGAAGGGAAGGAGAGGCTGGGGGTGGGCAGAGCAGAAAGCTGGGTTGGAACAGGGAAGCTACTGGGATATGGTGTTAAGGGTGAAGGGAAGGAGAGGCTGGGGGTGGGCAGAGCAGAAAGCTGGGTTGGAGAGGCCTGGCCCTGACTGAGGGTTTTCCTGGCCAATGCCCTAGATAGGTTTGTGCTGAACACCCAGCAGATGCCCAGCAGGGATGGGTGACATGCAATGCTCAAGTCTGAGTGGTTGGGGCTGGAAGTGGAGTTGGGGGTGTTGGGGGGATAGGAGGGAGCAGAGGCTATGGGGTAAATGAGATGCTTTCTGGACTGTGCTAGAGACAAGCCCTGGGGACAGGAGGCTGTGGGTCGGGGCTGGGAGGCTGAGGATCCTGCTGTGCAGAGCAGGTCAAGCAGCCTCCAGGACTCCGCCAGCTCTGTCTGTCTGCCCTCCTGAATTTAGGCCTCACCTTAAAGGCCATTGTCTGGGATCCCTACCCAGTAGACTGGTGGCAGGAATCACAGTCCTGCTAGTGCAGGGGAAGTGTCAGTGTGCTGGTGCAGACAGGGAGTTTGCACAGGCTGCCAAGCCAGGTATTCTAGAGGCTTTTAGAGTATTCAGGATCAGATAAATGCTTTTCTAAAGATCTCTGGAATCCCAGCAAAGCAAACGTCACAGAGTTAAGATGCCAAACATTTCCAGATTATACTCATTCTCCTGCCTTATGTCCAGCTCCCCTTCCAGCCTGGCTGACCACCTCCCTGCGAGCTCACAGAGGTGGGAGCCACAGACAGGCAACGAGGTTCACAGATCCTTCCTTCCCGCCCTCCCTGAAGCTCCCACTCTGCTTCACTCCCCAGGGCTACCAGCGACCCGATCTGCCGGGTCCATCTTTTGGATTCTTGCTCCCCCAGCTCTTCCTGTAACTGACAAGTCCACTTCCTAGAATAAGGGTTCATCATGTTTGTCATGGTTCTGCCTCTGCTATGGAGCCCTGAGCGCCATAGCATCTGGTTTCCCAGCCCCAGTCTCTCTCTCCCCCTGGGGATGGTGTGAGATACAGCCCCAGCCTGGGGGCTGTATCCAGGCAGTGAGTGTCACAGTCTAGGACTGGTTTTGAGACATGTATCTGGGTGATAGTGGGAAGACAAGCTCTAGGCCACAGTCATGCTGCAGCTGGGCTTTTCAGGTTGGCCCGCACTGGAGAAGTCCCATGAACAGGCCCCACTGGAGCAGGTGGTGGAAGGAGCGGGGTACCCTCCCAATGGTCTGATTGGTAGTAACTTGTATCACATGGCGGGTGCTGTGATTGAGTAAGTGTTTGAGGCATTGGCTGGTCACAGCCTTCCTGAGGATACTGGCATTGGGAATGTAACCCCCAACTGTAATGACATTCCCCAGGGGAAAACAGTGTGCGCTGAGCTAGGAGGCTTCCAGGAAGATGCTGAGAAGGGCGAGAATGGCTTGGGGGTGGGGGGACTGGGATGGGCTCTCTGGCTTGCTAGAGAGGTTTTATTCCTGTAATGATGAGCTGGTCTCACTTCTGGAGTCTGTAAAGTGGATTTGTAGATGCTGCGTCTGGGTGCAGCACACAGAGCCCCATGCCTTGGACCCCAGGGCCTTTGCTCCGACTGTAATGTTCTGCCCTCAGATGTCCATGTGGTGCACTCCTTTATTCAGGTCCCTGATCAAATATCGCCTTCTGGAATAGCCTTTCCTGACAATCCTATACAAATAATGCCCCTTCTGTCACTCTCTGTCTCCTTCCCTGATTCATTTTTCTTCCCCAAGCATCAGAACATTATACATCTCTCTATTGTCTTTCTTCTGCCATTGGAACATCACTCTGCTTGAGGACAGGGGTCCTAATGTTGGTTGCATGATGCCCAGAACAGTGCTGGCTGGGGCAGACACCATGCAAATTTACTGCAGGTCAGAAGCGACCTCTGGGTAATGAGCAGCGACCTGTCTGCTCTGCCTCAGTCTGCATTCACGCTGGGAGCCTCGAAGGCGGTGCCCAGCCCTGTGGGCAGGCTGCTCCTTGGTGGCAGGAAGGCTGGTTTGATCAATTAAGTACCCAACATGAGTCCGCAACAGCCAGGGTTTTTTGAGTCTTTCCTTCTAATCATTATTCTTGATCATGGGATCTGTAACTATTTTGGAAGTGGATTTACTGTGATTAAATTCTTTCTTAGCCTAATCCTTTATGGAAAACAAAAGTTTTAAATGAAGTGAATTAGAATGAATTTGCAGAGGTTTGGCTGTTTGCACAATGGGTTTACTCAGCTCCTTTCACGATCCAGGCCCTGAAGAATACTCTGTCGGGTCTTCCTGTGCCAGAGGGGAGCAGAGCGCCACACTTGCTCAGTGCCTGTGATTAGAGGGGTGACTGCACACACATGGAGCACGGAGTCCAAGGCCCTGGAGGAGAGGAGCTGTTAGAGTGCCCATGCACTTTTTTTGGCAGGGAATGCCAAGTCCTGCTGAGGCTGCAGCGAGGCTGGGATGCTGGGCAGAATTACAGCCCCTGGCCTTGTTTCTGCCTTTTGGAATCCCTGCGGGCCACAGCTTAGAAAACGTGAGGCAGGTATGCAGGGGCTGGGGCAAAAGGAGGTCCTGGCAAGCAACCTTTATAAGCAGGAGGGAAAGGACAGGTTGGGTCCCTCTGTGTCCTTGGCCCACCTGGCATAGAGGCATTCACCCTCAGAGGCTGGCGAGGCTGGCCTGATCCAGCACCATGACAGTCTGAAATGCTGTTGTGACCTAGAAAAGCGGCTTTTGTCCAGAACGAAAACAAAAAGGGACTGGGGCCTTACAGACCTACCCCAGTGACTTTGAATGCTATGTGGGGGACCTTGTTCTTGGCAATCCCAGACACACATGCCCAGACTTGCTTGGCCCCGAGTTTCACGCTGGAGTAGAAAGAGGCTCTTACCCAGATGTTTGGTAACTCTCAGAAAATGGGATTTTCCTCTTCTGCTGATTGGATTTTTAACTTTGGGATTTATCTTTGTGGAATTTGCCCTCTGGGACCTATAGGTTTGAGGATTATGGGTAGAGACCTGCTTCTGGGTGGAGAGAGCTTCTTCCCCCTAGAAAGGTGCTTTGATGAGGGCTTGGGATCACAGCCTTGGGATACATGGCTACCGTCATCTGACTTGCTAGCCTGGCTTGCCCTGTTCACATGATGCTGGTGGCTTCCTTGCCAGGTTTCATTAAGAGAGAAGCACAGAACCGTATATATATATATATATATATATATATATATTTTTTTTTTTTTTTTTTTTTTTTGGCTGGCAGGCCATCATGAGCCTGCCTCTACACAGGCAAGAATGGTGACTTCTTGGGCAAAGCTTGCAGCCCGAGAGTCCTTCTCTCAGCAATGTAGGTTGTCATGGCATGGCCCCTGTAGAAATGCCAGCTTAGCCACAGGGTGGCTCGCCACAGGTGCTGTCCCTTCACAGTGAACCCTTGCTTTGTGACCCCTCCTCCTGGGTACAGTTTGGAGGCTGATGTGGGCGCATGTCCCTAACTCAGCTGCACTTTCCCAAGAGTGGAAATCCAGAGTCACCACACACCCTCAACCCAAGACTCAGCGACACTTAACACAGGTAGAATATTCTTCATGCTGGACACAGTGTCGAGCTCACTTGGTCCTCAACCCTGTCCCTGCCCTTTAGTGTTCGATGCTTCCGTCGAATCTCAGCAGCTCGGCTGAGATTTGAACCCCCAGGGTCTGATGCTAAAACTGATGCTCTTCCCCAATCTGCCTGTCTTCCCCTGGGGCCTGTTTGATGATTCATTTCTTATTCTGTACCCGGAGACAATGAGGCATAAACCAGAATAAAAGGGGGCTATTATGATATCACTATTTGCCATTTATCTAAATTAGATAATAAATCATGGAGCTACTTGAAACAATATATATGTCAACCTCCTGAACATTTAGCTATCTCTAGACACCATTTGCTGGTGTCTATCGTATAATCAACACTTTCTTGCAGAAAGTATCATCTTTCTGTGAAATGGAAAAAAAATGAATGAGAAAATAAACAACGTGGCCCTCTTCCTCGGGAGAGGCTCACGGTGGCCAGCTGGGATGGCTGGAGCCAGTGGGGAGATGAGACCTCTCCAGGCTAGCACTGTGCCCTGGGAAGGGGAAACCTGTCGCCTGCCTTAGCAGGCAGCCAAGCTGAGAGAAGCGGCTGAGCTGCAAATCACTCCCTGGTCATTCATCAGGCTCAGCATAATTGGGCATCTGCCACGGGCCTCTCCAGATGTTCGCCTCCATCCGATGTCGATGCGGTTCAGGGTTCTCATTCAGAGCCTTGTAAAAAGCTCTAGCTGGTCGGGGATGTTTATTGTTCATTTTATTTGAGTTCCTTATCATGTGCAAAATGTTCCAGGCCCCATTAGGAGACACAAAAGACTCAGAAAACACAGTTTCAGGGGGCGGAAGCTCACCGTAGCGTAGAGGAGACACAGCCACCGACATTTACAAACATTTGCTGAACACAATCAGCTGGCAGGAATAAAAGTGGCTCTCAGCATCATATCGGGGCAGCGGGGTGCGCCGTGGTGGAGGTCCAGGAGTTAATGCTTGCCTGGAGTCTTCTGAAAGCAGGTGGGTGTTCCAAGCTGTTTGCTCATTAGTGTGCCTTCAGATTAGGTGCCCAGTAAGAAGCATGGTATGTGGGGAGGGGTCAGAAATGGGGCAGAAGCTTGACCAGGAGAATATTAGAGGGGATTCACTTGTTATAATTATTGCTTAGCTCTAAGTGTAGTTTGGCAAGATACATTTTCATACATAGGTGGCTAAGGATATTTAGGGAAAACCAAACACAGGCAGTAAGAACCCCATCAATTATCAATTTACATCCCCATCAATTTACAAAATTCATGTCTGAGACAGCATTGTGGAAGGGCAGACAGCCCTGCTCATGAGCATAAATTAAAGCTTGCTTCTTTGGGAAAGGATAATTTAAATGATCAATAACCTCTTTTGAAAGACTGCTTTAAGAGTGTTTTTTAAAAGCAACTTCATTTATTCTCCTTTTATCAATAAAGGATTAATGGAAGTTTATAACAATAGGTATGACAGCGAAGTTATTAAAATAGAAATGGGAAATTGGAACCTATTCAGAAAAGATAATATAAATTTTCTAACCACAATGGCCAATCTTATATCTGTGACCACCCTCCAGATTTATCTTTGAGCTTTCTGGAATCTAAGGCAAAAAGGGAAACATAAGCAATTACAGAAGTCCAGCTGCTAACATGGACAAAGTATGGCAATTCATTATTATTTAATTATTCGTGAATTTATAAAAGAAAGGCAGGGGGCTGGAGAGGTGGCTAAGCAGTTATGGCAATTACCTGGCATGCACGAGAACCCGGGTTTGATCCCCAGCACCACATACACAACTAAATGTCAGAGCAACGAAGACTAGTTGAAAAACTAAATACAATTGATTCTCTCTCTCTCACTATCCCTGCCTCTTAAAGAAAAGGAAGGAAGGAAGAAAGGAAGGAAGGAAGGAAGGGCAGTGTTAGGGAAATTTTTCTTCGAAAGGATAGACTTTGGAATTTTTTTTTTTTATAAAGAGAGAGGGACAGTGAGAGAGACAGAGAAAGAGAGAAATAACTTTATTTAGGTTTTCACATGGCCTTAGTTGCTCCAACACTCAATTGTGTACGTGGTGCTGGGGTTTGAACCCGGGTCCTCGTGCTTGCCAGGCAAGCACCAAAACCGCTGAGCCACCGCTCCAGCCCCTGATCTTGGAATTTTTGACGAGAGGCAAAGTCTGGGCAATGAGGACAGACATGCCCACCAAGATCTGGGTGAGGCTGGGATGGCTTCTGCTCATTGGCTTATGATGGAATGAATGGATTATTCCTGTGGGAGGGAGCAACAGCCTGACCTAGACCTCGGCATTGGGCAGTGTCTGGCCTGCCCTCAGGCACTGACTGTGCCCTATTTCTCTGGCCTGCCAGACGGGGACTGCTACATTTAGCACATGAAGAACTCAACCATGGCTCTGACTCTCCTGGCTGAGAACTCCAGGAAGGCAGGAACACAATCCCAGCATCCCTGGAGTTTCTGCCTGGTCTAGTCTCGTCTCAGTTAGTGTTGGATGATAATAGCTCACCAACTAAAAACAGAAAAAATATCCACGAAACGACAAACATCATTTACAACTCAGTGGGGGCATTTAAAGCTCTTGATGACCACAATCAAACCTGCCAGCACTTTTACCACGGGGGCACCTCAGTGGAGCTGCTCAGTCCCCCCATGTGGCTGTGGAGTGTGGGTGAGGGGGTGTGATTGTGAGGTTGCTTTGCCTCAGAAGGACCCTTCTGGTGTGTGCTTCACACTCAGGTGAATATGGGGTCTCACAAGGGCCCTGTGATGGTGGCTGGGCCTTGATGGGGCAATGGGGAAGGACCTATCTCCCAGCAGATTTAGGGGTGGAGCCCCTGCAGGCGTGGGCAGAGGGGAGGAGGGAGCCTTGGAGGGAGAAGGGAGAGAGGGGAGGACTGGGCTTGGGCTGGGACACCTGGGCTGCCCAGAGGACTACAGGCCACGCAGGTGGAAGTGATGGAGGGTGATGATCTAAGAGAGGCCCAGATCAGCAGCGAAGGAAGAGCATCTTGCCAAGCCAGGTCACTGAAGTGAGCTCCATGCTTTACCAGGGTGTTTCATTCTGTCACATGGAAATCCTGACGCCCTTCCTGTCTCGCCCTGGTGGCAATGAGAGGAAGTGGTGGGATAGCCTGGGAATTCCAGGGCAACAGGGAGGCTGTTAAAAAGTGCTGAGGACTGGGAGGGGGCCCCAGAAATGACACACATGAGGAATTCAGAAGTTTGGACCATCAGGAATTGGCCTTTCCCTGGGCCAGGGGGGAGAGGCTGGGACAGGGGTAAATTCTGAGACAGGTGGCTGGGAGGACATGCACTGTGTGAAATGGTGAGTTTGAAACAGCAGCAGGCAGCCAGAATGCTGGCCCTGGACCAGGACAGCCACAGAGGCAGGTCAGGGAGGGTCAGTGCATTAGGAAGTTTGTGAGTGACCAAAGGCATTTCCTTCCTTCCTTCCTTTCTTCCCTTCCCTTCTTCTTTCCTTCCTTCCTTTCTGGGATGGAACCCAGGGTGCTAAACCACTGAGCCACATCCCCAGCCCTTTTTATGTTTTATTTTGAGACAGGGTCTCGCCACGTTGCTTACGGCCTCGCTAAGTGGCTGAGGCTGGCTTTGAACCTGAGAGCCTCCTGCCTCAGCCTCCCGAGCTGCGAGCTGCTAGGATCACAGGTGTGTACCACCACACCCAGCACCAAAGCCATTTTCTGTGAAGAAAATCTAGCCAAAAGGGGTTGGGGATTTAGCTCAGTGGCAGAGCACTTGCCTAGCAAGGCCAAGGCCCTGAGTTTAGTCCTCAGCCCCGTAAAAAAAAAAAAAGAAAGAAAGAAAGAAAAAAAATCTGGCCAAAGATGGTGTCACAGGGGAAGGCCTGAATCTAGAATCATCTAGAGACAGGAAAGGTAGTAGGAGACATGCTGGGAAAGTGAGGCCAGGGAGACAGAAGCAGTTGCTGGGCAGAGCTGTGCCCTGTCATGAGATTGGGGTGCTTCCTGGGAAAGGAATAAAGAGGGGAGGGCATGAAGTGCCGTTGATGAGGAAGGAGCGGGTGGGGAGAGCCATCAAGGTACTCCCATAGCAGCCCTGTGTGCACGCTGGCCCAACAGCCAGTGCCAAGGTACACGGCCATTCTGGGTTGCCAGATGCTGTCCTTGGGAGTGGCAGGGAGGAAGCCCAACGCCAGAATGACAGCCCCTGAGACCCACGAGTGACCAAACCACCCAACACCAAATACAGAAAAGGTCAAGATGAGGAAATTCAGCAGATTTCCAACCATATCTACCTTCCAAAACAGCTGAGTTCAGGAGTGTGCAGAAAGTGTCTCAGGAGTCAAGACGGCTGCCACAGCACCTCAATTCTACCCAACAGTCTGGCTTTCTAAGGAGAAGCCTAACTCACGGCCCGCCTGCTTTATTTAACAAACAGTTCCAATAGACATTGTTTACCTGGTTTCAATTTTTTTAAAAAAATCAAACTCATGAGAAAGTGCTCTAAATCATTAGTAATCAGAGAAATGCAAATGAAAATCACATTAAGATATCACCTTACACCAGTTAGAATGGCAAAGATGAAGAAAATAAACAACAATAGATGCTGGAGGGGCTGTGGAGAAATAGGCACACTAACACACTGTTGATGGAGCTGTAGACTGGTACAGCCCCTCTGGAAAGCAGTATGGAGAATCCTTAAAAAACTAGGGATGACTCCACCATATGACCCTGCTATTCCACTCCTGGGTATCTTTCCAGGGGACTTAGAATCAGCACATTATAGTGACACAGCAATATCGATGTTCATAGCAGCACAATTTACTATTGCTAGGCTATGGAAACAACCCCGGTGTCCCTCACAGGAAGAATGGATCCAAAAACTGTGGTACATTTATACCATGGAATATTACACA
>PVKS010016015.1:0-44779 GCA_004027875.1 Aplodontia rufa
TACAAAAGCTTTTTAGCTTTATGAAATCCCATTCACTGATTTTTGACTTTACTTCCTTCGCTTTCGGAGACCTGTTGAGAAAGTCTTTGCCTACTCCTAAATGTTGAAGTGTTGGACCAATTTTTTCTTCTATCAGTTGCAACGTAGCTGGTTTGATACCAAGCTCCTTGATCCATTTTGATTTGATTCTTGTGCAAGGGGAAAGATATGGGTCTAATTTCAACTTTCTGCAGGTGGAAGTCCAGTTTGTCCAGCACCATTTATTGAAGAGGCTGTCACATCTCCATGTAATATTTTGACCCCCTTTGTCAAAAATCAGATGTTTAAAGATTTGAGGATTTGTTTCGGGGGTCTTCTATTCTATTCCATTGGTCTTTTATCTAAAATGCAAATCTGTCATGTCCTGTTACAGCTTCAAGCTCTTCAGTGGCTGCCTGTTACCCAAGAATAAAGTCCAAGCTCCTTAGTTTGCACCACAGGTCCTCAAATACATGGACCTTTCCAATCTCAGCTGGAATTACGGCAGGAGCCTATAATCCCAGCAACTCCCCAGGTTGAGGCAGGAAGACTGAGTTCAAAGCCTGGCTGGGGGAATTAGTGAGGCCGCACCTCACAATGAAAGTATTTAACCTAATCACACTCAGTTCTCCAGTAATCTACTGTTTGCTGTTATCTCAGCATCAGGTGCTGCCTCAGGCCTTTGCTCCAATGTCATCTTCTGGGAGCACTCCTTGATTCAGCTGCTCTTACTTTTATCACAGCACTTCATGATCTGTGAGAACTGTGTCCCACCTAAGTATATACAGCACTAGGGAAAGTAGGCTTCAGAAGCGTTTTGTTCAGAAGTGTGTAAAAAAAACATGGGGCCTGTTGTGGTGTGGGGACAGATAGGTATAGGAGCTGTGCAAAGATAATGAGAAAAACTTGACCCAGAGGAGGAGATAATTAAGCTGAATCTTGAAGGAAGGGGAGGAACTCTGGACTAAGGTGATAAAAGACATGCTAGATAGAACAGTATTTGCAAAGGTCTGGAGGCCCAAAAGGACATGGAACATTTAAGAAACTGCAAATGAGCTAGGCACAGTGGTGCAGGGCCTGTAATCCCTGTGTCTTGGGAGGCTAAGGCAGATGGATCACAAACTCCAAGTTGGCCTCAGCAACTTAGTGAGACTCTGTCTCAAAATAATAAAAAAGGGCTGGTAATATAGCTCAGCGGTAAAGTGCCCCTGGGTTCAATCCCTAGTACTGCCAAAACAAACAAACAAAAAACAAAACAAAACCAACCAACCAAACCTGCTAATGTTTATAACAGAAGGCAGGATGCATGTGTGAGGCTTGCTGGGCTGGAGATTGGAGACGCAGAAAGGGCCCATGCTACTAAAATGTGGCCTATATATAGGCCTTGCAAATGAACTTAAAAAAAAAAAAAAAGTATTTCATTACTGCCATTACTTCAGGCACCAGTTTCCAGATTATTTCAATATGCACACTACTCTACATTTGATTATTTATCCGGCATTAGTTGTATTACTGCTGATATGTTACTCATATTACTCCTCCGCCTTGTTTTCCTTATTCATTATAAAAATAGTACCTACCTCAGAGGGCTGTTGTCCAAAATTAATGTCAATAAAGAACAAAATATTGGCACACAGATCAATGGGTATCATAACTGATCTGCCATTAGTGAACTGAGTTTTGAGAGGAGGGAAGGGTTATCCTTGAAACCCACAAGACTAAATATAATCCTCATCTATAAGAATTTTGGGAGGTAAAACTGGCAGGAGTCCTGGTTGTATGTACATGATTTCAAGCAACTGTGAAAAATGACCACCAGATTCCTTTGGATAATATTTTATATTTGGATAATAAATTTAGCTTGGAAGCATATAAAGTATGATTTTACTACTTCTAAAGGTTTATTATGTTAAAGTTGCTTATACTGAAGGCTATACTGCCTAGTAAGTGCAGCCTTGAATAATTTTCTGCATTTTATTCCTGCTGATTTGGCATTCATTCACTTGCAAACTTTTTTCCTTATTGGGTCCTAAGTCACTTCCAGATGGAATTTTAGAAATGAAGGGTTCTTTGAGATTGTGTAGTCCAAAGTTCTAGTTTTACAAACAAGAAAACTGAAATATGGAGGTTGGCTGACTTATCCAAGGTTATTTATTTTCTCCAGGAACTGTTACTTTTCTTTCCCAAAATGTGCTCTCAGATATAGCCTCCACCCATTGTCTTCAGTGTGGGAACTAAGCTGATTCCCAGTCCTTGTTTATTGAGTGAACATAAAATGACAAACTATCTTCTTCCAGGCTGGGGGGAAAATGATTGGTTTCCTCTCATTTACTCATATTTTGTGTTCCTTCAATAAGTACTGCATGCAAGGTGTTTTCTTAATTTCTGTTAAAATTCTACCGAACCCTAGTATTTATAAAATCATGTTCTCCCATAAAATGTTTCTTTAAACCATCGGAGTTGGGTGGACTGTTAAAGGTCCTAAAATTTGTAGAATGGCTACATTTTTTATGTAAGCTTCTAAAAATTTTTTTGACAGTCATTGTTTCATGGGTTTAGTGTTCTTGTCCAATGACGAGGTTGTACTGGGTCCAATGGGCATACCGCCTACCAGTTCACACTCCTACCTAACCAGGGGTGGGCTCTGTTCCTCTGATATGATCCATAACCTAGCCAGTTATCTCAAGTGAGGTCTGGTGTAAGGAGGTGAGCTGATCCAATCAGATTCTTGCTCTTGGGAATATGGCTTAAACTCAGGATTCAGTAACAAAGATCAAGTTTGAAAGAATCCAGAAAGCTAATCCACAAAATAATAGTAAGGGGTCAGAAGTCATAAGGAAGCAGAAACTATTTGAAAACAGAGGCTCTGAGGTAGAGATAAGGAATATTAAAGACCAGAATAAGCGACTCAAACAGGGGAGCCTGGACAGGGATGGAAAGAGTGGGCTGTATTAAAAACACAAGTGTTGGGGCTGGAGCGGTGGTCAGGCTGAGAAGAGGGAGGAGTTTCAACCCCAATACCACATAAACAGCCAAGTGTGGGAGCAACAAAAGTCACATTAAAAAAAAAAAAACAACTGATTCTCTCTCACTGTCCCTTTCTTTAAAAAAAAACCAAAACACCACAAGTGTTCATTGCATGAAGCAGTTACATCAATATATGTATGGAAACCTCCCATGGTACCGCATTTATATCTGTAATTTTTGTGTAAGAACACATCAGTTAAAAAAGAAATTTAATTAAAAAAATGTAAGCAAGAGTGCAGTCTTCATTCTCCTGCTGTTAAAGGCCCTACCCAGGACGAATCCCTGATTGGTCAGTCAGGATAAACTTCGCATTTCAGTGATGGAAGTGAAACACTTTTCCCTTTATCACCTGTGGACGCACGGTCTGTCCCTCCTCCTCTAATCCATTCTGCCTATACTGGTTTTGCTTCTAGCAACCCAAAGGACCAAGACACCTGGGAAACAATCCGGAGCGCTCCTGCGAGCTTTCAGTTCCACGGCCTTGTGCTACTAAATGACCTCTCCACGTTTTTTTGCAATTCTCAAGGGAACTTTTGTACATGCAACAGACTGGTCCTAACTTTACCCGCTGATGCTCTCACGTACATCCTTGCTCACTGCAGAAACAGGACGCTAATCAATGCTCCTAGGGCACGAACCAAAGTAACCAACTTGAGTGGAAACGTTACGAAATTTGAATGTCTTCCCCGAGCAGTGAAGGGCAAGCCCTGTGCACCTCCCCACGAGGTTTCAGAGAACCACGCCAATGAACCAGGGCACGTTTGTCGGTGGACCCCAGCCACCGTCGGGAGGCTGCCGGCGCGCGTCAGTGGTTCCCGGTCCCTGGGAACATTCTGGGGCTGCCCCGAGCCCTCCCGGCCCCGCCGCCCGCCGGGTCACCTGTAATTGTAGGCGTTGAAATGCTTGCTTTCTCTCAGCATCGCCCGGTACAGATCTAACACTTGTGCGCGGCTGGAGGCTGCCATTTTGGAGGAAAAAAAAAAAACACAAAAAACCGGAAAAAAGCCAAAACCTCCCAAAATCCCACTGGGTCCTCTTCGCAGAGTTCCTGAATTTAACACCACCCAAAGTTCAGCCTATAGAAAAACCACGAACGAAATAAGAAACAACCCGAGCTTTGCCAGGGGGCCGCGCTCGGCCTAGGTGAACACCGCAGCCACCCGCACCCGGGGTCCCGCGCCTCTCCGAGGCGGGCACAGGCAGGGCTGCGGGCAGCTAAGGGGGCGGCGCCCGCGCCCCGGCCGGGGAGGCTCGCGGGGTCAGGACAGCGCCGCCGCAGGGGCAGAGCTGGGCAGCGGGGCTGGAAGCCTGGGGCCGCCTCGGCCCAAGAGCCACACTCCTAGAGGGATGAAGGTCGGAGGCTCCAGGACTGAAAGCGCGCAGCCAGCTCGCCGAATGCCTTAGCGAACCGCCCAGGGGCGTGGCGGAGACTTCGGAGGGTCTGGAGCTCTGCTCCTCCGTGCACCTGCCCGAGGCCGCGTTGCCCGGGTTACCGAGCGCGCGTCGCGCCGCGCGCCCGCCCGCCTCTACAGCTATAGCTGCCCTCGGCAGTGCCTGACAGGCTGAGTGCTGTTTTGAGGTTGGTTTTACCATGGCTCAGCCCGGCGCACGGGTTGGAGTTTCGGTGTATTATTTTGGCTGGCGGTTGCCGCGTAATGGACGCCGAGAGGACCGGCTGGAGTCTTTCTGGCAGTCCGGCTTCGTTCAGGACGATCCGCGCAGGGGCCTTCGAGGCAGGACCCGCTCTTTGTCAAAATGGCGGCGCCCATCGTGCACCGGAGCCTGTGAAGAGGGCGTTTGAGCTCCTGTCCAAGACAGCGAGTAAGTTTGCCGCGCTTCTGGTTTTGAAAAGTCCCGGCCTGGGATTCCCGGGAGGAGAGTGGGTGTGTGGTGGCCTTGCTGCAGCTGAGGGTGTGTGACGTAGGCGGTTAGTATGTCAGGGAGTTTGCACTTCGCTGTTCATTTTTCCCATTTCCGGGATATTTTTTCAGAATTTTGTGTTCTAATTAAATATTTAAAAATAACGGAAATCCTGGGTTGTAGACTCTTGTCTAAGGAATCTGTAGGGGCTTAGGTAGTCAGGAACATTTCAGACCCAAGGCAGAAAGCTCAAAGTTATTGCAGGGGCTTTTCTTGGCTGACTCGAATGTTCTAAATTACCTTGTTGAAGTGGGTGGATAAAGTTTTTAAGTTCTGCTCGGTGAGCACGGGACTGGGCGCTGGGAAGCCTCTGCCAGTTCTGGTTACAGTTTGTGCTGCATTTATTTTTGGGAATCCGCATTATGTAATCGACTTTGGGACGAGCTATAGTTTTCTGTCCCCAAACAGCGAGATGAACTTTATACATAAAAACCAAGTTTGCGTTAACGTCTATTTCCATCTGATTTGTTATATCCGGTTGCGAGAGGACCTTTGCTCTATACTGAAACAACTTGGTATTTTTAGTATCTTTAAGGACAGAAAACACTACAACCTTGCTTGTTTTGTAGTTTACTCGAAACCTGATGTCATTGCATTCGAATACACTAAGTGATCATGATGCAAAGGCATTTTTAAAAGTGTTGAGCAAATCCTTTAATAAGCCTCCTGTCTGATTTCTTTAAAGTCTCCTATGTCTATAAATTTCAAAATAGGTTTTTTAAACAAGGTAGAAGAACTTTTTTTACTCTTTGGTTGGTCAAATTATTTTATCTGGGTTAGTGAAAGGGTTTTTCATACATTGTTTTTCCTTTGGGATTTTGTAAAGGCTCCAAAACGAGGGAATTGCACCTTGTCATAGAGCAAGATTCAGAGATGTTTTCTCTTCATATGATACGCTATTAAGAGCTAATAATATAAATATGTTGCACCTGGAAAAACTACATTAACACATGTTAAAGATAGATAAAGCTATCAGAGTGAGAAGAGAAAAAAATGTAGCTTTTTTTAAAATAGTGAGAATTAGCCAGGCATTGTTGGCAAGGCTTGTAATCCCACTTACCCTATAGGGTGACCAAGACAGGAGGATCACAATTTTTCAGCAACTCGGTGAGACCCTGTCTCAAAATAAAATATAAAAAAATATTGTTCCTGGGTTTTGTTCCATAACAAATAAATAAAAAGGGCTTGGGATGTAACTCAGTGGTAAATCACTTCTGAATTCAATCCCCAGTAAACCTTCCCCAAAAAACAGGATTGCATTTTTATTGTATTTTGCTTTCATCTTGAAGGCAAAATTAGAATAATGACTGTTGGACTGGAGGTGTTGCTCAGCAGTTGGGGGCTTACCTGGCATGGGTGAGGACCCCGGTTCAACATGTATGCAACTAAGTGTTGGAGAAAGAAAGGCCAGATGAAAAACTAAAAATTGATTAAAATAATTACTGTCTACAATTTTTTATTGAAGAAATTAGAATAATTTATGGCTTGATTTTTAATGCCTAAATATGAAGGAATCTAGTATACATTAATTATATACATAATGTGTCTAAATGACTTTGTTGTGGTCAAATAAACCTTTCTAAACAGATTTTGAGTAGCCTTCTTGTGTTAGGATAAGGAATGGTTGAGCTTAAAGTGATAACGTCTGAGTGTTTAAATAAAATTTGTGGGAAGCAGTGGATTTGGGCTGTGCACCCATAAGCAGGTCCAACAGACCAAACCAATAAAATGTTTAATCACTATCTGAGCATTGGTTGGTTGCTGTAGGCCCTATAGGCTATTAACCAATTAAGCAATAACCAATTGACTGGTTGATTGACTAAGCTGTGGTCAATTGAGTTTTCTGTGCTTTCCTTCAGTTTTTCTATAAATATAGAAAATAATAGTCAAATATTATTAGTTGGAGTTCTCAGAACCTACTTTGGTTCTGGAGTTTTCAAATTCTCAGACTCTTCCCCCCCGCCCCCGCAAAGACACTACTAAATTTAATTGGCCGAAGGAATTTCCCAAATGCCAGTTCTAGGGGACCACAGAATTGGTTAGTCCTGTGTCCGTTTTCTTTTAGTGATGCTTCCTCTTTTTAAAGTCAGTTTTCCACTATGCACTGACTAATGAAGTTAGACTTCATAAGTGAAGTAGAACTTAACAGTTGAGATGTTGAAATGCAGATTGGTTATCCAGGCTTTTGTTTCAAACCATAATTTTGAATCCTATGTTGGAGGAGCACTGACATTTTATTTGTTATTTTGTGCCCTCACTAGGAAGCTGAGCAGCCTGGTTCAAGTCACTCATTGTTTGTAGCAACTCCAGGGCCATCCTTCAAATACATTCTGTTTTCCAGGTGTTTATAGTTAGTATGTTTAAGCAAATGCTTATGCAATATGTAATTACCCTCTGGGATGGGGAAGTGTGAAGTACTGCAGAGGATGTATTGATCAAGTATGTGAGGGTCTCAATGTGAGGAGAGGCCCTGTGCATCCTGATGTTTCCGCACACCTCAGCCAACAGTGTGGCTGTTTGAAATTCCCTGGGTGATCAGACATAGCTGGAAGTGGTGAACATTGTTGTGTAGGAATTAAGAGGCTTTAAGGAGGAGGTAGTGTTTCTGTTGGGCTGGAGAAGATTTAGGTTTGAGCTGGGTCTTGTGAGCAGTTAGAGGATTTGGCCTGTGGGTATGGTGGTAAGATGGCTACTGCGGGGGTGGGAGACATTTACCCTTTCTTTATCTTGGGGAGGGTAGAAGAGAGACCCTGAGTGAAGCTGGAGAACAGATGGCCTAGAGACTACCTGGAGAGGGCTCTGTCGAGAGGGTCAGGGGATCTGGTGGAAAGGTAATCCATCAACTCAGATCTTAGGTGTAAGCTTAGTTAATCCATGACCTGGAAGGACAGCTGTTTCCTCTGTTCAAAAAAAGGGCAGCAGAGGGGCTGGGTTGCCTAGCCAGGGTCAACCTCTAGGAAACGGCTGGGGCAGGTGTTGGCTCAGGATGTGGTATGTGCCACCTCTGCTGCTTTGTCACTTCACAGGTGGTGTTCAGTGCCAGCTTCAGAAATTGAAGTTAATTCATTTTCTTGGAAAATGTAAAATTTAGTCATATTTGAATTTTAATTTAGTTTGATTCTCACTTATTTGTAAAACTGTTTTGTAGAGAAAATATTATAAATATTCAGAGACTCATGTTGATTTTTATACTAACTTTTTAGCATTTTAAGATAAATTTACATTTTTTTCTATTAACATCTTGAAAAGATTCAGTGCCTTTTATTAGGTTGTCCATTTGTGTGTGTGTGTGAGAGTGTGACATTTCGTCTTGGGGTTTTCCAAATTTCTATAGACTTAAGAAAATATGGTTTCTATTTTGAGAAAATTTGGAAAGCAATGGTGTGTTGTGCCTAGATGTTCTAGCTTCATTGATTGGATTCCCTACCTCTGGGCAGCAACAGTGAAACTGATGCTTGATTTAGGGAATGCATATTAAGTATAACTTAGTGCTAGAGGATTTCTTAAAAATTTCTCATTTTTTCCTTGTTTTTAAAAAAAAACTTTTTTAGAGAGAGGTATAGTGAGAGGGAGACAGAATCAATTTTTGTTTAGTTTTTCTTATGGCCTTTGTTGCCCCAACACTTAGTTGTGTACGTGGTGCTGGGGTTTGAACCCACATAGTCAGGCATGCCAGGCAAGCTCTGTAACTGCCTAGCCACTGCTCCAGCACAAGGTTTTTACTCTGGAAGGAAATAAACCATCTTTTCTTACCATAAGCCTCCACCAGCATGGAAATTCTTTCACATTGCCTGATGGTGAGGATGGTGATATTCTTTTACAGATCTTTTCTTTGTCTTTCTTGTTTCATTTCTTTCACTGGGGATGTAGCCCCAGAGGTGCTTAACCAGTGAGTGACATCCCCAGCTCATTTTTAATTTTTTTAAAAGTTTGAGATAGGGTCTCATTAAGTTGCTTAGAGCCTCGCTAAGTTGCTGAGGCTGGTCTCAAACTTGTGACCTTTCTACCTCTCCTGAGCTGCTGGGATAACAGGAATGCACCACTGTGTTTGGCCCTTCTTTTTATTTCTAAGTACTCATGAGAGAGAGCTATTATGTTTTTATGTTGTCTAATATGTTTAAGAATGAATTGTTAGTCTGTGATGATAACTATTATTTTTTGAGTTTATTTTCTTTTCCAGAGTTTTGCCAGATACTTTATTAATATCTCACTTTAGTAATTTTTCTAAAGACAGATTTGAAGTTCTGATTGTCTTCTTTGAATGAGGACTAATAGCTGCCATCTCGTGTTTGTTCAGTTTAGTTGGTTGTTTACAGAAAACACTTGAAATTTTTTTCTTTATTCTACTTTTCCACTTTTTATTGATTGCATGGGAATTAGTATCTCACTGGTGCAGGACATTACTTTTTTTTTCAATCTTTTATGTAGTTTTTTTAATTGAAGAATTTAGTTTTGTACAGTCATCCTAATCCAGAATCACCCCCACATCACCCACATCCCAGTCTCTTGATTTTTCTACTAAACACTTAGAACTTGTATTTATTCTGCATTTAGAAAAAAATGCTATGTTTTGCAAATCACTGGAAAAATACTGGATCAGTATCTTAAGATATGCTGTCCTTAGTTCTGTGACATTAACTGATTTCTTGGGAGAATGATGTAATTTTGAAATTATGTGGGAGACTGTAATTAACAATAGAAGCTATATGTAGAATTCATGGTGTCTTTACCATTATAGTGAATACTTAATTTTGTATGACTTGGTATTTTATAACTTTTTAATCTAAAAATTTATTTCTCATGCACAATGGAAGCAGTTCAACTTGGCAGTCCTGTGATCCATATATGTTTAACTATGAGGTTGAAATAACTAATAACATTAAAGAGTAGTATGAGCATGACTTGTGTGAAATGGATTCATGTTGGCAGACAATAAAATAGAATTAGTTCAGTTACTAAATAAGGATAAGTTTATTGGAAGAGTTATCATTATAGCAATTCTTGGAATTTGGAATGCAGAGGAAAGTAAAATAGAGAAGTTGTGAAGTAGAAGAAAGCTTACTCTCTTCTCTCTTTGACCTTTTTAAGGTAAGGACAATGGAATATTTAGGTTTTTGTTACTGTAAGAATATACCTGGGATAATCCACATTTAAACTGGAAAGGTTCATTTTTTGGCACATAATTTTGGAGGATTTGGTTCATGACTGACCCTGTTGCTTTGGGCTTGTGGTGGGACATTAGGGCCAGAGTGTGTGGTGGAGCAAAGCCATTGATTGCATGAAAAGCAGAAAGAGGAATAAAGATAGGTCCCTCAATGATCTAAAAAACCTCCCTTTAGGCCCACCTCTTAAAAGTTCCACAGTCTCCCAAGCACCAAAGTGAGAGACTAAGCCTGTAACACATGGGCCTTTGGTTGACATTCCTGATCCTAACTATAACAATCATGGTTGTCTATTTCAGATCTTTGAGCACTTTGAAGTAAGTGCTTATGCCTGAGCATTTTATAAATTTAGGTCAAATAGGAATGTCCTTTGCATCTTTGGCTTCTGGATGCTCTGAAAGCTGGGTCTGTGGTAATAATTATGGTAGAATGTCCTTTGCAGAGCCTCAGTCTTTAGTCTCCTGTAGTTCCTACTTTATAAAGCTTCCAAGTAAACTGTCCCAGATTGATGCATTTGAGAACACGCATGGGGTTCACCAGATCTACCCAAGGAGAATCTTGATGCCACTAACCTTGAAGAGGAGATACTGTGGATGCCCAGTTGTGGTGTTTCCTTAACATGCTTTTCTGTGCTCTTGAAAGCTATTTGAAAATACAATACTCATTTGAGTACTGGTCTGTGATGGGTTCTTTAGATGTATGTATGTGAATTATTAGTAATTTCTGTGCTTTCCTCCCTCAAATCTATAACACTTAGGATAAAGGCTAAGTAAGCTCCGCAGTGCAGCCTTGTAAGACCCTGAGTGTGGCCCCTGTTCACTTCTCCAGCTGCATCTCATGCCTTGTTCTTTCTCACTTGGGGCTTTTCAGTTCTTTACTACTTCCTTCCACTCTGCTCTGGGGAACTTTGTGAATACTAATTCAGCTGCTTGGATAGCTCTTCCTTCCCTTCCTAATTATTCTTGAGATCTCATTTTAGGAGGTACTTGAAGATAGCTTCTTTAACAAGCAGATCTTCCTCTTTTATGCCCCTTGGTATCATGAACTACCTTTAACTGACAATGGCTAAGTTGTAAGTAATAGGAATGCCGCGTTGAATGGGTTCGGGCCACAGTGTTGACTTCATCGTCTCCTGTGCCATGGAATTTCAGAAACCAAATGACTTTTAGGGTTGTTGATTTGAATGATGTTGCCAAAGAGCTGACTTGGTTTTTTCCTCCACCATGTCTTCTCTCATGTCAACTTCATCCTTAGGCTGGAATCCATTCTTGGTTGTGGAAATCCCCCAGCAACTCTGGAGTGCTTGTTTCTACAACCTCAGATGAGTAAAAGAGCTTCTAGATCAGGATACTCAGCAGTTCTTCCCATTCACTGCATTGGCCCTCATTGAATTTATCTTCTTCCAAATTGGAATCAACAACTGACCAGAGAGAGACTCAAGATTGTTGTAGGTCTAATCACCTACCTAACCCATCGAGGCAAGGGTCGGGCAACTGACCCCAAAACATACCAGCTGTGAAAGTTAGGGGATGACCACACACACACACACACACACACACACATATGGGCGTGCACACAATGAATCTGAGGTAGCTCCAAGAGAAGGGGAAGTTATTTCTTGTAAAAGGCAACAACATTCACTGGAGCATTCTAGCCAGAGTTCTGCATTTCTTTGTGTAATTACTTGGTAACTGTTGTCCCTGGTATCAGCCTGTGAGAACAGGGATTTTGTCTGTTTTTAACCTTTGTTTCCCAACACTTTGCATCTAGCTTTGGGTATTTTCGATGATAAATGAGTATCAATGGTTGACTGAATCAATCACATAAGCTCTAACTCATCTGTGAAAATTATCAGGTAGTGTTAATTAGCTGCCCATCAACCATGCTTCTCTCTGGACATCATGACCCTGGTTTTGTTTGGCCAAACAAATTAATTGCTGTGGTCTTTGGCAGTCATGTTGATTCAGTTCTTTACCAAATACTTGGTTCTAATAGCCAGGGATAGCCACAACACACAGCTCTGGTTAAGGAGACAAAAGGGAGTTGGCTAGAAGGTTTCTAGGAAAGATTTTTGCTTTCTATTAAAGGTAGAATAGTCACAAAAGAGGGTCTGCTTATGCTATCTCTTTTCTCCTGCTTGTGATACTGGTCTGACTTAATGCTTGAAAAGGCATGTGGAAAAGGCAAGAGAAGAGAATATGAGGGATACCAATGTAACTTGGCTTTTTTGCATTCTTGAATTAATGAACCCTGGAACTGGATTTTTCTAGATTTCTTTTTTTTTGAGGGATCAGGGGATTGAACTCAGAGGCACTTAATTACCTAGCCACATCCCCAGACATTTTTATATTTTTAATTTGAGACAGTGTCTCAGTAAGTTGCTTACAGCCTCGCTAAGTTGCCGACCCTGGCTTTGAACTCATGATCCTCCTGTCTCAGCCTCCCGAGTCACAGGGATTAGAGGTGTGTGCCACGACGCTTGGCTTTCCCTAGGTTTCTTGTTGACCAAAAATGTCTTGCAGTTTGAAGCCATGAGTATTTGGGCTTTCTGTTAACTTGCAACTAAACATACCTCAACATAGGGTCAAAAATAACTTCCTTGCTTCAGCCTTGTCAAAAATTTTTTATTTAAGGTTGTCTTTCCTACTTATGCAGTTTTAGAATAGTTCCAAGTATTTATTCAATTATTTTTTAAATAAAAATCTTGTGTGTATGCACAGACCCAGACTTGTTTCACTGAAGGGTATTTGTACATGAAGACCTCTCTCATGAATAATCAGTATTGTCTCATGCTCTTCCCCTGTTCGTGAGTACTAAGCTGAAAGTCACTTCTTCAGTTGAGTGTTTGCTAACTCCAAGTCACACCCTGCTGGTTTTATTATTTCTTATAACATCTTACTATTTATCTTATTTTTTTGTAACTTAAAATATATATCTGTGTAAGAGTAGGTTTTTGGGGACAACCATTAACAGACTCTAAGGAATGTTTATTTGGGAATAAGCGGGAAGCATTGCAGTGCAGAGTACGCTGCCATGGAAACCGGGAGCGTATTTGAAGGAGGTGGAATAAAGGGAACATTTTAAAGGCAAACTGAGGATTGGATAAGTTATTATCATTATTTTTAAAGAAAATGATTCTGAGAGAAAGAATCAACTTTACTTAGTTTTTCATCTGTGTTTGTTTTTTTTTTTTCTGACAGTTGCGTATGTCCTGCTGGGGTTTGAACCTGGTTCCTTGCACATGTCAGGCAAGTGCTTTAACTGCTGAGCTGCTGCCCCAGCCCCCGCATAAGTTAGTTTGATACAGTAGTCCTTGGCCCAAGGATTAATAACAAGGGTATTCCAGGATCCATAACAAGGGTGGTATCAGTCCAAGGCTGAACAGACTGTCACTGGGCAATGTCCTTGTGGAAGTACTTTTTGTGTAACACCCTCATTCTGGCAGTGTCTTGTGCTAGCTGTTATCTTCAGGCATATGTGCATGATATTCTTTCCTTTATGACCTCCTGGCTTTATTAATTTTATTTTTTGTTAGGGCTTGACACAAGCAACTTTGTTTTGATTCTTTCAGCTTCCACATTGATTTATAGTTGATTTTTCCTATTAGCATGTGAATTCCATGAGGCAGGGCCTCGAAGGCATAATGCCCAGTGAGCACTCAGGACATGTGGTTGAATGAGTGAATGAAAGAAAAGAAGTTTGAAATCCTTAGATTTCTACATCTTTCATCTTCTTGCCTCATCACCACTGGTGATTTTAGGTAACGAGACATTTTGTCACAGTGTAGATTTTGTTGCATTTGTTCCAATTATATTGCTCCCTGTTGGTCAGGGCTTAGGTTTAGATTTTATAATTTTAGACTCTAATTCTCTTTGCCTCAGTAGAAAATACAATGGGAGTAGCATTGTCACATAGGGTATTAACTGAGCAAGCGTCCTGTCAGTTCCTTCAGAAGATTCATAGGTATTTTAAACACTTTTTCTCTTAGGTTGTGATTTATTCTCCCACAATTTTGTGTTATCTTAAATCTGCTTTATTTGCACTGTTTATTATTTGGAGTAAAGAGCCTCTGGTAGGAATAAACTTTTTATTTTATGTTTTTTTGAATAACATTGGAAACATGGAAATGATTATCAGTTTAGCAGATTATTTTGCTTGGCTACTGGGCACATTATTTAGAATTGCATTTGAAATCTATTTTCTGAGGGTAGTCTCAGAAGGAGTTGTATGAATTATTAACACAAGTTATTGACTTACAATGGATATTTTTAAATAAAATTTTTAATTTCAGCGTGCTGTAATGTTAGATTGTTGGTTTTAATTTTACTGTGTCTAGAGAGATTTATTGTGCATTTTTGAAATGGTTATAAACACTGAATAAATGTGATAATAAGGTAGAAAACTAGAGTAGGATTTTGTTGTTTGGTAGCATTTCACATCTGTACCAGATTTTATAGAAATTTTAGATAAGTCACTTGATCATATAACTTATGTGATCATATACTTTGTTTCCTAAATCAGGGCATTTTTGAATTTAGTGAAAGTGAGTACTTTTAATAATTATGCTGAGACAACAGGCATAAATGGAAACCGTCTTGGGGACACTATGACATATGGTCACCCTATCGTGCATTTCACATCTGTATCAGATTTTTCAGGAACTTTAGATGAGTCACTTGATCATATAATTTGTGTGATTATGAACCTTATTTCCTAAATCAGGGTATTTTTGAGTTCATTGAAAGTGAGTGCTTTTAATAATTATGCCGAGACAATAGGCATAAACGTGAACTGTCTTGGGAACACTATGACATGATCCCTCTGTCGTTAAATTAATCTGTAATGACTTAATCTGCATAGTCATATCCTTATGTCTTGGAGATCTTCCAAAATTAGGGAGACCTCCATTTTCATGACAAGGTTTGTTTACAAAGAGAGAGAAATTGCAAGATCCGAAAATCTGAGGCTCATAAATGTCTTCACCTCCCTTTTATTCCTCATAGAGCCTTGCACCCTCTGTCCAGTGGTATGATTTTTCAATTGTCTGGATTGTTTTGGATCCCCAAACTGCCTTGTTTCCATGGGTAGTAGGAAATGGGGTTGAGGGACACAACAAAAGGGGGTTCATGTTTTAGTGTTGAATTTTTTGTGTATAATTAGTTGGCTATACAAAGGTGTGGGAGGAAGGGAAAGGTTTTTTTATCATTTCACTTAATAAAGAAATTGTGTCTGCATTGTTACATCCATCTCAACTTTATTTCGTTTCATTTGAGATTCTAAAAGAAAACTTCTGAATATTAGCAAGAACATAAAAAAGCAGTCGGGCATTTCAGTAGTGGTAGAACTTTGGCATAGCACACAGGGGATTTATAGGCTTTCAGGTCTTTTCCCTTTCAGCTCTGCTGCCTGTGCTTTGGAAGAAGCCTACAGTCCTGCCTTTCCTGGGTTAGGGGAGTCATTGATAACCTAATCTGCCTCTGACCCAAAAACAAAACAAAACATGTCAGCATGATGTGCTCTTAACCCTCAGGTAGGAATTTTTCTGAGGTTCACAGACAGTATTCAGAAGTTCCCATTCTTCCCAATTTTTAGTTTATTGTCAGGCATTGAAAGAGCATCTGACATATATTCTGATTTGGTTCTCATACCACCTGAATGAATTGGACATCTTTTTCCGTATTTTGCCAAAAGCAAACAGAACCCCCTTCTCCAAAGTTTAGAGTTTAAATCCTCACCCCATTTCACTGATAGATTTGATGCCTGAACTGAGGTCTATTTGATTCTAAAATGTTTGCTTTTTTGTTATTGTTGTGCCATATTTGAAAAACTGAAGCATAATTTACATTCAATTCTTACTTTCTGTAGTTAGCATCCTCCTACGCTGGGTAAGTATTTTCACCTCTGGTTGAACATGTTTTTTTCAAGTCCTTAATTGTCCAAGACTTGGGTTATTCTGCATTCTCTTTGGCTCTCTGCTTGAGGAAAGGCAATTGTGTGTAGGTGCTGTATGCTTATGGTGAATGACTGTGACTGTGCATGCAGTATGCATTCAGTGAATGCTGCTTGGATAGTGATTTGATGAAACTTGAGCTTCGGTTACAGATCTTTTAGAATCCCTCTCAACCTGTTTTGCAACTACAGTGTATCAGGTTTTGTTCTTGTATGTTCTGCAATTTAGGTAGAGAAAATGGATTTTAAAAAGATTCACAGTGCTGACAGCTCAACTAGTAGTTACAACTGTGGTTTTCATACTTGTATGCCAGGCAGCAATTGTGGGAGCCACAGAAAGAATGGCTTATGAATCCCTTTTATGCCCCCAATATCATCTATACTTTAAAGTTTCTAACAGTCTGTCTTCCCATTTTTCATACATGTAGGTAGTGTAATAATTGTAATAAAAAGTGGTGATTTAAGCGGTGATTAAAAGCTGTGAGTCAGGCTGGAGCAGTGGCTTAATGGTTGGAGTGTTTGCCTGGCATGTGTGAGAACCTGGGTTCAAACCCCAGCATCACATACACAACTGAATGTTGGAGAAACAGAGGCCAGATGAAAAAATAAGTGAAATCGAGTCTCTTTCTCTCTCTCTTTGTCCCTCTATCCCCCCCCAAAAAAAGCTTACAATCTTGAATCATTAATACCTTCAAGTAGCTTTGAATTGCACAGTGGATATTGAAAGTATATATCTGATCTTAGGGGGAGAGGTTAGACAGTTTTTCTAAGTATAAAACTTAGGCTAAAAGAGTTTGGGAATCCCTGGTGAGATCAGAACCAACCAGGATGTTTCTCCCATGTTAAACATATAGTTCCCATCTCTTCCTTTGGCTACAGAATTTATTCTTTACTTCCCCACATCATGTGGCAGAAACCTCCTATCATCCTTGGCTCCCACCCCTTTGTAATCAAAAGCAGTTGATAAAGTCCATTTGTTTTACCTAAAATGTAGCGTCAGTTTTATATGCCGAGCAGTATATTAGCAGACATTATTAAATCGATTATCCTTTTCATAGGATTCAGTGATAACTTGCACAGGATTGAATAAATATTTGCTTATTAATTGATCAACAATTCAATGAAATATCCCACTAGTGCTGTAGTGTCATGATTTACTCGTATTCTTTATTTCCTCTTATTTCTCTTGCCCTGAAAATTTGAGTTATTTCATTCTGTGGAGTACTTGTATTTGCAGCTAAGTGAGGCAGACTTTGAAATGTGTGTATTGTGTGCATATTATCAGTACACAGGAACTAATCTGTATACTTACTATGTACCAGTAAAGAGAATATGGATTAATTAATTTAAAAATGTGTGGGGTTTGGATAGTTTAGCTGTGTTTCAATAAAAACTCCTGCCTGGAGGTTTTCATAATCTGTTTATTTCTAATATTATAACCATTTTAGATTCATTTCATTGTTTTCTATTTCTTGAGCTGTGCCAATTATTTTTAATCTTCCATTATCTTGTAATTCCTGTTTCTGTTTTTATTTTTTTACCCTTGTGTTTGGGATGGAATCCAGGGCCTTGCACATGCTAGCCAAGCGCTCTGCCACTAACCTACAACCCCAACCCTGTAATCTCTTTTTTGTCTTATATGTCTTCTTTGTCTTGCTTTTTAATTTTTATTTTTTGTTTCCCGGGATTGAGCCCAGCACTACTTAACCACTGAGCCAATATCCCAGACCTTTTTATTTATTTATTTTTATTATTTATTTATTTATTTATTTTTAAAGAGAGGGACAGTAAGAGAGAAGGTGGGAGTCTATTACGTTTTTCATGTGGCTGTCATTGTTCTGACACTTTGTGTATGTGGTGCTCGGGTTTGAACCCCTGTCTTCACATGTGCCAGCTGGGCACTGTAACTGCCAAGCCACCACTCTAACCTCCCTTTTTCTTGGTAAGTTATTCAGAGTCTTGCTAAGTTTTTGAGGCTACATTGGAACTTGAAATCTCCTGCCTCAGGCCCCTGTGTCACTGGGATTATAGGTGTGTGCCACCATGCCTGGCTGACTTGCTCTACATTTTTTTTTTTTTTAAGAGAGATGGTGAGAGATGGAGAGAGAGAGAAAGAATCTAAATAAAAGTTTTTCGTCTGTTTTTCATTGCTCCGACAGTTGCGTATGTGGTGCTGGAGTTCGAATCCGGGTCCTTGTGCATATCAGGCAAACGTAACTGGTGAGCCACCTTTAAACTTTGTTTTTGATTCTTTAGAGTGTAGATTATGATTTGTGCAAATACATTGTTTCCTAGGGTAATTTCTTTTTGGTGAGTTCTTCTCTTTTGCTCATATTTTTAATTTTCTTCCACCACTGTCTGTGATAGTCTTTGGTATGGTCCTTTTTGGGTAATTACCCATCTCTGAATTGACTTGTGCCAAAGAATAGTCCTAGTGCAACTTCCATTCTGGTTTGATTATTTCCCACAGTGTGGGTGCTCCTCAGTTTTTGACATTCAGATTGATGTGTTTTATGTTAAAATTTCTGTATTGTAGAGACTACTGCTCTTTTTTTTTATTGAGTAGATTTACAATCAAATGTGTATGAAGTAACAATATGCTATGCATTTGAACATAAACCATAGTTACCCCCATGTTGCCCACACCCAAGTCTCTTGATTCTTCTATATTATACCCCTGATAAATACAATTGACTATATATATATATAAGATTTTGAATTTTACAGAATTGAATGATTGCGTAACATAATATTTGACTTCTCAAGGGGGTAAAGAGTATGCTACATTGTTGGTTGTCTTCCTAGATCCCTCCCTATCTTCCTTTCCTCTCCCATCCCCTGCCTCTCCCTCCCTCCCCCACCCACATGAACCCCAGCCTCCACAAATGAGTGAAAACATTCGATCTTTGACTCTGTGGGTTTGGCTAACTTCGCTTAGCATGATTTCTTCCATCACCATCCATTTACCTTCAAAGGCTGCTATATCATTGTTTCTAATTGCTGAGTAGAACTCCATTGTACATATATACCACAGCTTTTGGATCCATTCATCCAGTGAGGGGCATCTGGGTTGATTCCATAATTTAGTTATTGTAAATTGAGCTTCTGTGAACATTGATTTTGCTGTGTCTCTGTAATGTGCTGATTCTAACTCCTTTGGGAAAATGCCCAAAAGAGGAATAGCTGGGTCATATGGTGGGTCCATCCCTGATTTTTTGAGGAATCTCCACACTGCTTTCCAGAGTGGCTGTACCAGTCTTTAGTTCCACCAACAGTGTGCTAGTGTTCCAATCTCCCCTCAACCTCTCCAGCATCTGTTACTGTTTGTATTCTTCATCTTTGCCAGTCTGACTGGAGTGAGGTGAAATCTTAATGTAGTTTTGATTTGCATTTCTATAATTACTAGTGATTTAGAGCACTTGCTCATGTATTCATTGGCTTGCTCAATGTGCTCTTTTTCTCCCCCCACAATCCTGCCTCACTGTGGCGATGACTCAGGATTGGTTCTGGATATTAAAGATGATGTGTCTTTGGTATTCCTCCTTCACTTACCCCTTCCCTATGATTTCCAGGGTGACTTTTATAACACGTATGTGTCACTGTTCTCCTATATTGGCCTTACTTTTCCAGGGCCTGTAGCTCAGAAGGTAGCACCAGATTCCCGTTTCTTTTCTTACCCTTTACTACTCCCTCATTGGTTCTATACTACATGCTCTTTCAGAATCTTCATACCTTCATGCCTCCCATCTTTTGCATATAAGCCTCCTGTGAGAACTTTGCCATGACGGTCACTGATGTGCTGTGAGATGTGCAGGCTGGTTTGGTTATGTATGGTGAGTGTATTTATACCCAGTTTCAGACTACCAACATGAAGCCTGAGGAAATGTGCACAATCTCTAATGGTATGCAATGTCAACCACTGAACATTCACTTTTTTTTTAAAAGAATAACTTTATTTTGTTTATTTTTATGTGGTGCTGAGCATCAAAGCTATTTTTATTGGTGCATACAATTTTACATAATGATGGGATTTGCTGTTACATATTCATACATCCACACAATATAACAATATAATTTGGCCAGCGTTTCCACCCAAATGCGCCTTCCCCCCAATCCCTGGTCCCTTTCTTCTGCTGATCTTGCTTTGAATGTTTTTTCAGTTTCTGTTCCTGCTTTTATTGATTGTGTGGGAATTATTTAGTACCCTAGAAGTATAAAATGTGTTTTTTCCCCTCCTCACCTTGACCTTCCCTTTCTTCCCTCCTATCCTTCCTTGCCTCTCCCCTCTCCTTTCTCTTCTCTTCTGATACTTTTTTTTTTAATAATAATTATATAAAATCATCTGTAAGTTGCTGGTCTTAACAGCTGTATAAATAAAACCCAAAGCCTTTCCCAAGATTTGGAAAGGTATTACAGTTCATTATATATGAAATAACAAGAAATAAACCTGTGATGCAATATTCTTTTTCTCCCTCAATTTTTTTGCAATAGTTTTGAAGTTCAGATATGGAGGACTTGAAGTCAGAATTTATCTCAATTTATATCTTACCTCCTTCTCTTTCTAGTTTTCCAATGCAAAACAACAACAACAAAAACTATCCTCCAAAAGGTATCTTTTCAGTGTTTTTTACGTGGGTCATCTGTGAACTTTTACTCTCTGGATTTGAGTATTGCTTGAGTCATGAAGAGGAGACCAGAGATCAGACTGTAGGCCAGGCAGGGGAAATGGAACCAGACTTCCTTTGTATCCATCTTACCTACATCTACACCTTACCAACATTTCCACTTCTGGTTTTTAATGGCAAGTCTAAGAAAGATGGCATGGTTTCTGATAAATAAGTTAAAGCTTATTATTTAGTGAGATGTTGAAGCTGGACTTTGAACCCAAGGTCACAGGACTCTCAAGCCTCAGGGATGTGTTTATTCTGATTTGGAATCTTGATTTGTCCCCTTTCCCCCAGGAATCCATTTCTTCTCTAGAAGTGGGATGACTCAGGCTCTCCAACTTTTCTTCTTTGTTCTGACATTCAGATTCAGCCCTTCTGGCTTTGTTGACAATTTGACTTTACTAGCAATTGTCTGTAACAGGTAAGTTATGTCTTTCTGTATGTATGCCTCAGAAAGATATGGAGATTGTGCTGTAGTTGTAGTTGTGAAAATCTGAGAAATACTTGATCAAATGCTTTTTTTTTTTTTTTTTAAGAGAGAGGGACAGTGAGAGAGAATCAATTTTATTTAGTTTTTCACATGGTTTTCCTTGCTCTGAGACTTCATTTTGTACGTGGTGCTGGGGTTTGATCTCACATACTTGCACATGCTGGGCAAGCACTGTAACTGCCCAGCCACTGCTCCAGCTCTCAAGTGCTTCTTGTGTGTGGAGAGATGAGCTAAAGAATGCTTCTCTTAATTGATGCGGGCAGCATGTTTGGATTGCTTACAGGTTGACACAGCTCTCAGTTTGGAATATCTGCTATACTAGTTATTTTATATCTTATTCATTTAGGTCTTGGTAAGTCCCTGCAGGGATGTGATGAGTCCCATTTTGTATCTGGGAAAATTGAGGCTGAAAGAATTCTAATGAATGAGCCAACATTACACAGCTGGTTAATGGGGAAGCTGTGGTTTTAGTTCTTGTCTGCCTGGCTATAAGGTCAGGCTTTTCCCTCTTGCAAGTGCCTTCCCCTTATATTTCTGTCCAGGAGAGAGGATTTGAGTCCTTTCACCAAGCTTGGAGGTTAGACTTGGCTTCCTATGATTTTGTGTCTGCTGAGCTATTCCCAACCACATTAGCTGACAGCATTTTGTTTTCGTTTGCCCATGGATCTACCCTGATCTTATATTAAATAGCCAAGAACCTTTGAAAAATATACCAGTACCTGGGCTCTACCCATACTAAATCATTAAGCTCTGAGGATGGAGACTGACAATAATGTCTTTAAAAACCTTAAGGTACTTGTTGGTGCCCGTAGGATGGAGGACTATTGTCAGCAGGCCTGTCAGATAGCTCACAGAAATGACTCAAGGCTACCTTCTGTCCCTGTAGAGGTGTGCTCAGGTGTGCTCTTGACATTTCTTATCAGCACTGCTGTATTGAATCCCTGTATCCAGTATGTAAATATCATGAGGAAGAAGAACTGTCACTTCCATCTCTACATCAAAGGGCTCTAGGAACAATTCATGACTGATGGATATGGAAAATTACCACAAGCCACTCAGCCCTGCAGCAAACCCCCCACTCACTGAATCTACAGACTCAGGTCCTTATCAGAACCTACTGTCTAAGATCCTTATCAGAGGATCCCTACCCTACTGAGAAACTCAGATTAATCTCTACCTACTGAAATCCCTGTTGTGACCCCCACCCTAATTCAGCCTATAAAAGACCACCTATCCAAAAGCCAAGCTGCCATTTTCCACCTGGAAAGTGTGTCCCTGCAACTTGCAGTGAATCTCCTAGATCTGTTAAGGTCTGGTTCCTTTCTGCGCCTCATACCCTCTTTTCCTTTCAATGACTGTGGCTAGGTGGGTTCAAAGCTTTCCTTCGTAGGGCCCTTTGACAGGAGATGGAAGCTACTTGTAAGGTAAAATAAGTCCTTTACTTGAAATTTCCCACCCTTAAACAGAATTGATCCTGTCCATAATCTTGAAATATGTGACAATTAGCATCACGCCGATACTTCTTGCTAGCCCACTTAACCAGTCTTCTCCTGATGTATTTGGCTCATTCAAACTGTCTAACAGCAAATCTATAAACTCAAATCTAATATTGCATATACAGCAGCCTGAGTTTATACCTTAGCTTGCTGTTGAGTTGGTCTTCAGCAAAACTTTCTGTGGTAGATGTGCAGGTAATTTCAGGAGTTAAAAAAGTGTACAGTATTCTTACTTCTTTTCAAAGTATTCTCTTTTTTTAATATTTCGACTCCAGTAATTAATTCAAAATGAAATTTGTTTATGAAACAGTATTTATAATAAAAGCGATATTGGAAAATCTAGGTAATTTAATGTGATTATCCAAAGGTGCTTGTATACTCCCTAAGTTATGGTTACATGTTAGTTGAAGTTCAAATTACAGAAATGGATTTTTTTGGAACATAAAGCAGAAAAAGAGAAATTTATAGTTAGCATGCTACAATTTTCAAGAAGTTCAAGGTTAAATTGAACAATTCTGTACCGTTTGAGAACCCATTTGAGGACTCTTGGGCCTTAAAGGTGTTGGAAATTTGTGAATTGCCAGTCTTCGTGCAGTGGCACTCGATTCTGGCTGCCCGGTGGAATCATTGGGAGTATACAAAATTATGAATGTCAGGGGCCCACTTCTCTAATGAATCAAAGTCTCTGGAGGTAGTGCCTTGACAGATATTTTAAAATAGTTTGCCAGGTAATTCTGCTGTTCACTCAGGGTTGAGAACCTGCAGGATTGTGACTCTGATAAAATCACAGTAATTGTCCATATCTAGTTTTGCAGTCTTGGAAGGGTGATCTTGTTAAATTTTTACAGGTAAATACTTTCTTACTGTTCTGTGTTTTCTCCAATAGGTGATAACCTGGTTTTTATGCCCCCCAAAAATTTGCAAATCACTTTATTTGGTTTTAAAGTGCAGATAGTCTTTGACTTAGAATGTTTCAACTTATGAAATTGACTTTGTGATGGTGCAAAAGCAATACTTATTCTGCAGAAACCTTACTTGCAGTTATGAATTTAGATCTCTTTCCAGGCTAGCCATTTGCAGTCTGATGGTCTCTGGCAAGGCTGGGCAGTAGCAGTGAGTTGCAGCTCCCAGTGAGCCCCACAATCACAGATCATAGGGTGAAACATCCTACGCTGCAGTGTACTGTTGCTAAACTGTTTTTCTGTTGGTTAAGTGTATTAGATCCATTTTCAAATTATGATGTTTTCAATTTTTCTTGGGTTTATCAGGTTGTAATCTCATCATGGGTCCAACTCATGAATTTAAGTTGCTTTCAAACTGATTTTTTTCCCCCACAAATAAGCACAGGCCAGTATACAAGTATTGAACCAAAGGCTCACAGAAACCCAAACAAAGCTGTTTTTAGGGGATACAAGGAGGGCAAGAAGACTCTTGGTGGTGGCAATGATGAGTCAGGAGGCCGGGGAGGATCCCAGAGTTGTAGGCTGCCTCTGTCTGTTCAGAGGTTTTGGGTATATGTCCTGCAGATGCTTTGTGTAGGACTTTGAAGACAAGCATGTGCTGTAATGAATAGAGCCAGGGATATGTTACTAGAGAGCAGCTTATATTGAAAAGGCAATGAGAAAAAGATTAAAAGACAATAGACAAAGTGTATGTGAATATAGTTAAGTGAGTTGCTGGGTATGTTATCTGTCTACTTTTTTATATAAATGAAAGTAAACTAATATATAATTAGCAATTGACTCACAGTTATGGCTTCTGAAAAGTCCCAATATCTGCAGTTGGCAAACTGGAAACCCAGGAGAGCTGATAGTCTGGAGACTTGAGCACCAGGATAGCTGATGGTGTAGATTTTAGTCCAGGTCTGAAGGCTAATGGTGTAAGTTCTAGTTTAAGTCTAAAGGCAGGGCAAGACTGTCAAGCAGAGACAGAATTCTGTTTATTCATGTCAGGCCTTTAATGACTTGGATGAAGATCACATTATTGGGAAGGGCATTCTCCTTTGCTCAGTTTACTGATTTAAACGCTAATCTCATCCACAAACACCTTCACAGTTACCCCCAGAATAATGTTTTATCAAATATCTGGTATCCCCAAGGCCTAGTCAGGTTGACATAGAAAAGTCATTCTATCTCTGGCCAGGGTTTTCCAGTGCTTGAGTCAGAGGCGTGGAGCAAGTTTGCTGTTTAGACTTTCCCCTCTATTTTGTGTTTCGAAGGCTGGGGGTGTTTTTACTTCTTCTCTGGTGAGTTCGGTATGGAGCAGTGGCAACACTCTGGTGTCCACCACATGGCAGTCAACAGTGGTTCTTGGGAAAGGATCACGCACCCAGTTTGCAGCAACTTGACATTGGTGCTTGAAGTTTCTGTGGGTTACTTGCCCTTGGTGGAAATGATGATAATGCCTGTAAATGGAAACTGCTCATCATGTGATGAAAATATCTTGAATGTCCATGTTAACAGTGGCACGGAACAACACAGCTGGTTAAAATTCACAGTGATTCAGAAACTCAGTTAAGCCTTTCTTTCCTCTGCTAAGATATAACAAAATTAATAGTTCTTTCTGTACCTACTTGCTCAGAAGATGGTGCTTCAAGAAATGAAATGACAAAAAAGGCCGGTGATTTAGAGGAAGAAGGAGAACTGCTTTGGGTAATATATGGACTGTTGTCGAAGTTCCCCATTGGAATAGATTCGGATGTCAGCTCAACGCTCTGCCTGGTGTTTCAGGTTTAATGAGACAGCTGCAGAATGCTCTAAAATCAGTTTCTAGAACAAGCTTGGACTTCCCAACTGAGTAATTTGGTGCTTCTGTTCCCTTCATCTAAAAGCTCTGTTTCTTGCTTGTTGAATGACCGACTTACCTTTCTAGTATTGGCTTACGTGTTAGTTCCTCAGATAAGCCTCCTCTGGCTTAGCTTGGCTTGGCTTTTTCTTTTCTTTCTTTATCTAAAAATAAAGTCCCTGCTCCTATGTTTTAGGTTTCTAAGTATCTCTTAGTTGAATTGTTATTTTCATTTGCTGTCCTATGACTTCAACAAGCATAGTGCTTGTCACAAAATAGGAGATCAGCAAATATTTGTTGAATGAATGAAAGTGCTGTGGTTGTTTCAGAAAAAGACACTTATATCTTGAGTAGCTCTGTCCAACAGACGATCTGTGGTTTTGGAAGTGTTTTAGATCTACACTGTCCAGTATGGCAGCCACTATCTACATGTGGTTCTTGTACACTTGAAGTATGGTTAGTCTAACGTGAATTCTTAATTTTAATTAAATTCAAGTAGTTGCAGGGCTGGAGTGATGGCTCAGTGGTTAAACAGTGCTTGCCTGGCCTGTGTGAGGATGCAGGTTTGAACCCCAGCACCAGGTACACAGCAGAGTGTTGGAGCAGTGAAAGTTACCTGGAAAGCTAAATAAAATTGATTCTCTTAAAAAAACACATGTTTCATCATGAATTTTTATCGTGAAATATATATGTAACAAGAAATTGACCATTTAAACTGGTTTTATGTGTACAGTTTAGTGACATTAAGTACATTTGTGTTGTTTTGTAACCATCACCAGCATCTGTCTCCAGAGTGTTTTCATGGTCTCAAACTGAAGCCCAGTATCCGTATGGAATAACACTCCATTTCCCTGCCCCAACTCTTGGAACCATTTTTCTACTTTTTGTGGATTTGATGATGGATTTTAAAACTCCTGTCCATAGTCATTGTGCAAGCCAGTATATAGCGCTGGTATGTATGTGCTCGCCTCTTTTAAAATGACTGCAACATAACTAAATAAATAATTGCCTTATATTGGGAAATGGTAGATGCTTCTTATTAAGGACTTGAAACTATCCAATTTAGTCACCGCTCCTAGCCATCACTAACCTTACTTGTGCACCCTTAGTCTGATCATTTCTCTCATTTAAGAAAACAATAATTCTAGAAAATTACTTTAAGTGACAAGTGGAAAGATTGACATTTTAGCATGTGTTTGGTATTCCAAACTTATTACCAGTGTTCCATGAGAAAGGTAAAAAGACTTAGTGATAGTTTTTTTTAATATTTTTAACATGTCCTAGCTTATCAATGCACTGTGACTGTGGCCACTGGGCAGCCATGCAAAAATAAGTACAAACTACTAAACTGAAGATTGCTTTTTGCGTCATTTAATGAGCAATAACCATCTTGGAAATTAGAAAGAAAGCGTTACCTTCACTGGACCGATTGTTCTGAATTGCAATCTTAGCTCAGGAACCTAAGGAACAGAGTAGGAGACGTAGCTCCTGATATGCCTGGAAGAAAGTAGCAGTAAGTCGGCACATAAGTCGGCCTGCTCCAAGGGCTATGGACAGGTATAGACCATGGTGTGTAGAGGAGGAAGCAATTAACCCTTGATGGACACTAGGTGGGGAAAGGTTCTTGAGGTAGGAGGTGTTTGCAGTGGTGCTGTAGGCCACAAGCTATTTTAGATAGTTCACATGGGGAAGGAAGGTACATCTGAAATGGCATAGCTTTGGTGGAGAAGACCACTAGAATTAGGCTTAGGGCTAGGAAAGATCTTAGGGCTTGATCCTGCAGCATGTGGTGTAGTCCTTGGAAGAGAAGAGGGCTTGGACCCTTGTGTAGCTCTTGGATCAGCCTAGTGGAACCCTGGCCAATGGAAGTTTAATAACTTTGTGCTTTTTTTTTTTTTTTTAAGAGGGACAGTGAGAGAGAGAATCAGTTTTATTTAGTTTTTCATGTGGGTTTTGTTGCTCTGACAGTTCATTGTGTATGTGGTGCTAGGGTTCAACCTAGGGTTCTCATAAATGCCAGGCAAGTGCCGCAACTACTGAGACACCACTCCAGTTTCAACCTTGTACTTTTTTAAAATTTTATTTTAAAGAGAGGAGAGAGGAGAGAGAGAGAGAGAGACTGACTCTGAGAGAATTTTTATTGAGTTTTTCACATGGCTCTAGTTGCTCCAACACTTAGCTGTATACGTGGGTGCTGGGGTTTGAACCTGTGTACTTGTGCTTGCCAGGGAAGCACCTTAACTGCTGAGCCACCGCTCCAACACCCAACCTATTTTTTTTTTTTTAGTTGAATATGGACTTACAATTGAGGGGAATCATTATCAAACAATCAAAAACAAATGTACATTCACATAGTTAGCTGTGATGCCATTCTATGGTTTCCCCCCTTGGGTTCCCCATGGTTCTGTTTTCTCCAAATGAACCCTGTATTAAATGGACTTCTCATGGAGGTCAGACATCTCCTGAGTTGATTCCCCCATACCCCCTCCAGTCTCCTAGATAACCTTCCTAATCCCTCCCCTCTCCCTACATCTCCAGGTATCCTAGGCAAGATTTCCCCTGTTTGTGTAAAAATTCATAATTGAGGTTATTATTAGCTTAACCATCTAACATACTGTTTCCAGTTGTATTCTGGCTTCCAAAGATGAGAGAAAACATTCGGCCATTGAGTCTCTGAGATTGGGATATTTCACTTAGCATTTTTTCCATCTCCATCCATTTGGCTTCAAAAGCCATAATATCGTTATCTCTAATGGCTGAGTAGTATTCCATTGTATATATAGTACCAAAGTTTTTGAATCCACTCGTCAAGTGAGGGGCATCTGGGTTGGTTCCATAATCTAGCTATAGTAAATTGAGCTGCTATAAACATTGATGAAACCATATCTCTTAATATGCCAATTCTAACTCTTTTGGGAAAATACCCAGAAGTGGGATAGCTGGGTCATAAGGTGGTTCCAGTCCTAATTTTTTGAGGAGTCCCACACTGCTTTCCAGAGTGGCTAAACCAGTTTGCAGTCCCACCAGCAATGTGACGGTGTTCCTCTTTTCTCACAGCATCTTCAGCATCTGTCATTGTTTGTATTCTTCATTTTTGCCACTCTAACAGGAGTGGGATGGAATCTCATTGAAGTTTTGATTTGCATTTTTCTTACTGCTAATGATGTAGAGCATTTTCTCATAATTTATGGGCTTTCTGGACTTCCTCTGGTGAGAGGTTTCTTTTTAGACCCATAGTCCATTTATTGATTGGATTATTGGTGGTTTTGGTGTTTAGGTTTTTTAGTTCTTTGTATATTCTGGATATTAGCCCTCTGTCTGGGATGTAGCAGGCAAAAATTTTCTCTCATTCTGTAGGATCTCTCTTGACACTTTTGACTAATTCTTTAGCTGTGCAAAAGCTTTTTAGTTTAATTGCATCCCATTCATTTATTCTTTTTCTTTTTTTTTTTTTTAAGAGAGGGACAGTAAGAGAGACAGAAAGAGAGAAAAAACTTTATTTAGTTTTTCACATGGCCTTAGTTGCTCCAACACTTAGTTGTGTACATGGTGCTGGGGTTTGAACGCGGGTCCTTGTGCTTGCCAGGCAAGCACCGAAACTGGTAAGCTACCGCTCCAGCCCCCCATTCATTCATTCTTGACTTTACTGCTTGTGCCATGGGAGTTTTGTTAAGGAAGGCACCTCAGACCCCCTATGTCCTATAGTGTTGATCCTACCTCTTTTTCAAGTAAGTTTAAAGTTGCTGGCTTAATATCCAGATCTTTGAACCATTTTGATTTAATTTTTGTGCAGGATGAAAGGTAAGGATCCAGTTTCAGTTGGCTACACATGGCTGTCCAATTTGTCCACCACCATTTGTTGAACAGGCTATCTTTCTTTCACACTATGCTTTTGCCCTCTTTATCAAATATCAATTAGTTAAAGATATGGGAATTCGTCTCAGAATCTTCTATTCTGTTCCATTGGTCTTCAGTTCTGTTTCGATACCAATACCATGCTGTTTTTGTTACTATGGCCCTGTAGTATAATTTCAGGTGAGGGATTAAGGTACTCCCTACTTCTTCCTTCTTGCTGAGTAATGTTTTGGCTAATATGGGTCTTCCGTTATTCCATACAAACTGGAGAATTGCTTTTTCTATATCTGTGAAGAATGACATTGGTATCTTGATGAGGATTGCATTAATCTGTATAGGGCTTTGGGTAGAATGGACATTTTGATTATATTAATTCTGACTAACCATGAGCATGGAATGTTTTTCCATCTACTCAGGTCTTCTGTAATTTCTTTTCTTAGTGTTTGGTAGTTTCTTTGTAGAGGTCCTTAATATCCGTTGTAAGGTTGATGCCCAAGTATTTCATTTTTTTGGAGGAGATGGTGAATGGGAGAGATTTCCTGATTTCTTCTTCTGCAGATTTGTTGCTGGAGTAAAGGTAAGGTAGTGATTTATTGGTGTTGATTTTGTAGCCAGCCACTTTGCTGAAATTGCCTATAAGTTCTAGGAGTTTTCTGGTTGAACTTATTGAATCTTCTAGGTATAGAATCATGTCATCAGCAAATAGAGATAACTTGACTTCCTTTTTTCCTGTATGAATTCCTTTAATTTCCTTGTCTTGCCTGATAGCTCTGGCAAGGGTTTCAAGGACTATATTGAATAAGAGTGGTGAAAGTGGACAACCTTGTCTTGTTCCTGAATTCAGGGGAAATGCTTCAGTCTTTCTTCATTGAGCATAATGTTGGCTATGGGTCTGTCATAAATGGATCTTACGTAGTTAGTATCTTCCCTTGATCCCTATCTTCTCCAGAGTTTTGAGCATAAAGTGATGTTAAAACCAGGTCTGGGAATGGTATCAGGTATTAGTCATAGTAACAGAAAGCTTACTAACATGGCCTCTCTCCTGTCTTTGTCTTCAAAGGCTTCAAGGGCTGGCTCTCTCAACATGTGGTCAATGCCCATAGTTATTCACCGTTGCCAATACTTACACATTTTCTTATGTATATCTGTAAACCGCAATTTTATTCCTTTAAAAATGTCATCTATCACACACATTAACCAATACCTTGTTTTTTTTAACAATCATCTAATAATGTATTTTGGAAGTATCCTGTGTCAATACATGGGGCATTGCCTTGTTGATAGTTTACTTAGCTAGTCCCCAGTAAATGAAAATGTATTTCTTTGATTTTTACAAGTCATGTAGTGGATACCTTTGTTCATATATTATTTGGCACGTATACTAACAGGTGTATCTGTAGATTCACATTACTGCAAGTTGGAGTGCTGAATTAAAGATTTCATGCATTTAAAATGCTGCCAGATGGGCTGAGTAGTGGCTCAGCATCTAGAGCACTTGCCTGGCATGTGCAAGGATCTAAGTTCGAACCCCAGCATTATATGTATGACTGAGTGTCGGAGAAAACAGAACCAGATGAAAAATAAATAAAAATTGATTGTCTCTTTCTCTCCCTTGTCTTTAAAAATAAAATAAAATAAAATAAAATAAAATAAAATAAAATGTTGCTAGATTGTTTTCCCTGAACATTTTACCAGCCGAGCCTTCCTTAGACTCTAACCAACAGAGTGCTGTCAAACAATTTGTTGCTTACCAGTTTGTAGTTTAAAAAATATCATCACTCTTAATTAGCATTTTCCTAATGAGTGAGATTGTTCATCTTTTTCATAACTTTCAGAGGCCTTTACAATTCTTTCTTTGGAAGTTTTCTGACATTAGCTGATTTCCATTTTTGTATTTAGATTGGATTTCTTTTTTTTTTGAGAGTGAGAGAGGAAGAAAGAATCAATTTTATTTATTGTTCATCTGCTTTTTGTTTTTCCAACACTTAGTTGTATATGTGGTGTTGGGGTTGGAACTGGGTCCTCATGTGTGCCAGACAAGTGCTCTACCACTGAATCTTACCACTCCAGCCCCTAGATGTTGGATTTCTGTGGAATATTTCTAGTGCTTTCTCCTAAATCATGATTTTCTAGTGTTGGTAGGTATATCGGAATCATATTAAGATAGTAGTCAACTATTCTTGTTTTATTAAAAAGTTGTTTTAATCAAGAGTGAATGTTGCCAGGCATAGTGGCATATACCTGTAACCCCTGTAACCGCAGCTACTGGGTAGGCTGAGGAAGGAGAATTCCAAATTGGAAACTAGCCTTAGCAATTGAGTGAGGCCCAGTGTCAAAAATTGAAGAGCTGGGGATGTGGCTCAGTGGTAAAGTGACTTGAGTATAGTCTCCAATACCAAAAGAATAAATAAGTGAATGCCAACTTTTGTTGGATGCCTTGTAAGTGTTCGGGGAGCTGATCATTTAATTTTCCTGTTTTGCTCATAAGAAAATTAGAGAAAGAGAAACAGATTTCCTATCTTTAATTTTCCCTGTATTCTCTGTGACTGCCACACACTGCCTCCTCTAGCCATGGTTGTAGTATTCCATTAGTGGTTTCCAGTGTCTGTTGTGAATGTTTTTTGTGGGATTTTTGTGTAGCGTGAATAAGTCTGCATATGAATCAGTATGAATTTGTGGTTTATATCCTACTCTTAAAGAAAATAACTTTTCAAAGATCATTGATAGCCTCCTAGTGATTAAATCCCTCCCCCACAATTAATAGTCTTTTATTCTGTTGAACTCATCTGTGATATTTTATCTCCTGACCAGTGTTGTTACTTCATCTTCTTGATGTGTTCTTCTTCCTCAGCCTCTGTGATGCTGGGAGCCAAGCTTCCTGGTCCTTGCTGGACTCTGGGTCCTGTTTGTCTCCGCAGAGCCTCCTCCTTGCCTTTCCTATTTCCAGTATTACATTATCCCTGGTGTGGCCTTCTCTCTGTCACATGGATTAACCTGTCCATGTGCGTGTTCTGCTGTCACCTCAAAGACACTGTGTTTGAAATAAAGTCATTCTTCATCTGTTCCCTATATGAGTTCTCTATTGACATACCTGCTCGTGTTCATGGTAATCTCTGACTTTTTTTAGTGGTCCTGGCTCCAGTAGTATTGAGTGCTTGGTGAGAAGGTACCAAAAAGGGAAAACGGGAACATGGAAGCCTGGCAGCAGATGTAGGTTTCTTTTTCCAGAAACTTAATGGGTTAGAGAAAAAAGTCAGAGTTTAGAGAGGAAAAGAGCTGGAGGAAATCCTGAGTTGCCTGAGTTGGGGACGCAGTCGAGAGAAAAGCAAGGCATGCAAGGATCTAACAGGTTAAGGGAGCAGTGTTTAGGAGGTGACTGAGGGAATCCCTAAGGCTGAGGCACCTGTGGTCACCTGAGGGAGAAAAGATAGGAGGCCAGGCCAAGTGCAGGAGTGTGAGACTTGTGCTAATTTGACTCCTGAGGGCAATGGTCATTGTGAGTCCTGTCAACACTTTCCTTAATATGTGCTATCTCCATGTGAGATGAACTGCTTTCCAGAGATTCTACAAGTCTGTAGGACAAGTCTGGAGGACTTTCGAGGGCTGGTTTCTCAGCATGTGGTTGGTGTACATAGCTATTTCTTGAACATAAACTGTCAGCAGGTATATTCTTTCTTCAGGGAAGACTGCTTTTGGTGGCATTTTCTTTAGGGATTTGCTACTAGGAACTTCAAGACAGGTTGATAAGGAACTAATATATTTGCATGCTGATCAAGCAAACTACTTAGGCCATGTTTGAGTATCTTTCCTAGTATGGCTACTCTGTGTTGATAATAGCAAACCACACATTGTCCCTTCACAGAAAGGCCTCTTCTTCATTGTGTTGAATTCCTGGCATTCTTCAGATGCTGCCCACTTTCACAGGACTCCTTCACCTCAGTAGTTGGTCCCTATTGTTAAGAAAGTTCACATATATATGAAATATAGTTTTTTCTCTCTCCTTTTCATCTGTGATTTCACCTACTTGCCCGGAACACATCAGTTATTCCTCTTGCATGACAGCATTTCAAACATGATAGCTCTGCCCTTCTGATATCTCTTTACCCCTGGGCTAAACCTGCTGACTTTTGCTTGTCCTCCTCTAAATACTTCATTTTTTCTATGTTTTTATTTCCGTAGTTTTGCATTTAGTAGGTTTGAAAGGGAACACTGGGTTAATTATCTCCAAGGAGGTCACATCACTACCTTTACCATTGTTCATAAATAGAATAATAATCTGCCTAGTTTGTGTAGTACCACATACTTGTACCCCCAGTAACTTGGGAGGATGAGGCAGGAGGATCTCCAAGTTCAAGGCTGACCTCTGCAATTTAGTGAGACCCTGCCTCAAAATAAAATAAGAAAATAAAAAGGATTGGGAGTGTAGCACAGTGGTGGGGAGTACCTTTGAATTCAATTCCTAGTACCTCCCCCACCAAAAAGGAATTATATTCTGGTTTACTGTGTTTACTCATAGTAATTTTTAGTGATTATCGTAAATTATTAAGTTTATACTTTTGTTCAGGGTATAATATACTTTTCCTTCTCTGTGCTCTGTCACTCCATATTTAAAAAATGCATATGTGTATATGTTTATAATATGCACAATTATGTATAGTATTATGTGCAAAAGTATACGTACAACATATATAAAATAGCATGTGTAATTATGTTTATAATATGTAACAGGTACCTACATATCCTACATATATTGTGTAATTATGTGTGTGTCTGTGAGAAATAATTGTTTCCATATCTCAATTTCCAAATTAATTTTAGTATCATTTCAGAGAGTGGCAGATTCCTTTTGTGATATGCGTGTGCATTTACTCTCTGGGCTTTTCTTTTTTGGTTTCTGTGATATTCGGGATTGAGTCCAGGAATGTTCTACCTCTGATCTATACCTCTAGCCCTTTTTAACATTTTGAGACAGGATCTTGCTATGTTGCCCAAGCCACCCTTGAATTTGTGATCTTCCTGCCAATGTACTTGGCACACTATTTCCGTTCTGAACCTTGCTGTGGAAAGCCTGAGCTCTTGAGACCAGGGAGTTAGGCTGAGCTTGTGGCCCCTGGGCTGACCTTATCTACAGAGCACAACTGTTATCCATGACTTGTCTGTGTAGAGGCTCTAGCAAGGAGGTATCTGTAGATGAAGAGCCTGAAGGTATCTTTTATTTCTTAGGAAGGTTGTGTTTCAAAGTTGATTCTTTCCAAAGCAAAGAACATTTCCTGTGCTTGGTGAAGTCTGTTAGCATATGTTGTATCTTATTTTGTATATTGAGGTCACAGATTCCTTTGCTTGACTTGACTTTTCCAATAGCTAAGTTTGTGGGGTGTTGGACCACAGTTGTTTGCTGAGGACTGTGTTAGGGTAGTGATGGTGTTGGTAAGTGAAGAGAGAAGAAAAGAAGTAGTGGAGTTGTGCTAATTATTGATCCTCAGAACTGCTTGTGGAGGGGTCCTGAATCCTTTCCCAGGCTTATTCCTTTCTAGTTGCAGTATTTCCTCTTTCTGCCCGGATTCCCTTCTTGGCACCACAGTGGCCATTCTTCCTTTAGCCAATTCTTTTTTTTTTCCCCTACATTTTTTTAATTGGTGCATTATAGTTGTATATATTGATGGGATTTGTTGTTATACATTTATACATGCACACAATATACAGTATTCCTTTGGTTACTTCTTATTCCTCTCCTGTCCCCACAATTAGCTTGGCCCCTGGCCTGTTTAAGAAGACCATTGAAAGGACCTTTCAGTTTTCTGTTCCTCCAAATCTTCCTTTCACTTTTCATCCATATTCCCTCCCACACAAAGAGTCTTCTAGAATTGGCTCACCTTGTATTAATGCTTTGTCCTTACTTGGAGGATTTTGAAGTATGTCACAAACTCTGAATCAAAAAGAGCTGTTTATATTATTGGTCAGATCATGTAAACCTATTTAGGAAAGAATATTAGTACCAATGGAGAAATCTTTAAGGTGAGGGACGTGTGAAGCTAATTTCAGTAGCTATGGTGCATTTTTTTCAAGACATAATTCATGTTTGTGGTTATACTTTTGGAAATTTACTCAGTTAATAGGGATGATAAGATAAGAAACCACAGATCCTTTTGCTTAGTAGGATTTCCAGCTTAACTGACTGTATCTGTCTAAGAGGTCTCTTATAACATCTTTCTCTATCTTCCCTTCTTGTCTTTCTTTCTCCCAACCTGCTTGGTCCCAGAGGATTCCTTTTATTCATCAGGGAATCACTGCTTCCAAGAAGTTCTCTCCTACACTCATTGGCGATGTCATACTTATGACTGGGTCTTGTTTTCCATCTGTGCTGAGCCCAGGGCTTGTCTGCTGTGTCTCATCCAACCATATGTCCTGAGTTTTTGCTGTCATCCTCTTTTGATGTTTCTTGTTAGTAGTTTGGAGTAGCTTCTTCTGTTGCCTTGTTGTGAGATCAGAGTTGGCCTCCCCTCTTATACTCTACTCTTCCTATCATATGTTTCCTGATACAGTGGAATTTGATCACAACCGTTCTAGGACATAGCCATTACCTGTGGTTTTGAATGTATGTAGCTGGATTCTCCCATTTGCTTAACAATTACATGTGCTGTGCCAGGCAAGCCACTGTTGTAGGTGCTTGTGATATGAGGAGGTAAGGGTTGGCATAGACACAAATCCCTCATCTCAGGCACCTTGTAGTCTCTTTCATAGAAATGAAAAACATACTTTATTTATTTATTTATTTTTTGGTACTGGGAATTGAACACAGAAGTTCTCTGCCATGAGCCATATTCCCATTCCCATCCCCATCCCCCTTTTATTTATTTAGTTTTTTTTTCAGACAGTGTCTCATTGAGTTGCAAAGTATTACCTCCAACTTGCCTTCCTCCTGCCTCAGCCTTCCAAGTCTTTAGGATTACAGTGTGTACACCACTGCATCTGGCTAAAGAACATACTTTTAAGTGATAAAGAAAATTCCTGATCCATTGACTTTTTATTACACAGGTAGGAGAAGTCAACTATTGGTCAGCGTGTGCCATTATTTCACAGACTCTGGTTTTAAGCAGTACAGTTATTGAGTCTTTTTACTCCATCATCCAAATGGTGCTGAGACAGTTGGTGCAGCTCAGTGGTACAGTGCTTCCCTGCCATGCGTAAGGTCCTTGATTCCATCCTCAGCAGAGGTGCAGAGTGTAGCCCAGTGGTAGAGTACTTGCCTAGCATGTGTAAAGCTCTAGTTTGCTCCCCAGAACCACAAAACAAAAGTGGCGCTAATTTTAGAGCAGTTGTGAGATGCGTGCATGTGTGTACGTGCACACTCACACATTTCTAATCACAGGAGGTGTTCCAGATTAATTCAAGGCACTGCTCTTACACATTCAAATGAGCCTTTGCAATTGTGCTCTTCCGCAGTAACTCAAATTATTCGCTGTGTTAAAGTTGTATACTTTTAGAAATCTTTTCATTAGTGCATTATAATTTTACATAATTGCAAAGTTCATGTTGATATAAAGTCATGCACTTTTATTTATCTATGTTATTCCCATATGTGATAATTTTGCATTTCCCTTGTATTATAGTAAGTACCTTTTATGAATCGCAATAGGTAATTTTTTTTTTTTTACAAAGTTTGACAGTTACATGTAATAGCCTGAAAAGACATGCCTGACACATGAAAATTACTGTCTTAAATTCCCGTGGATGAAGCAAAAGCCTCAAGTCATTTATTCTAGGTTGAATTTCTAAGATGTTTAACTCTTGACGTTAATATTATAAAGAGTATGTTTCTCCCATTCACTCCATGCCCTTGGAGTGGAAGAATTTTGATGGTTGACTCAATTTTTTTTTTAAATTAAGAAATTGAGTTATTTTACCATAAAAAATGCATGCAAAGAAACACCATGGAGTTCTACTCAGCAATTAGAAACAATGATATTGCAGCCTTTGAAGGTAAATGGATGGTGATAGAAGAGATCATGTTGAGTGGAGTTAGCCTAACCCAGAGAGTCAAGGGTCGAATGTCTTCTCTCATCTGTGGAGGCTGGAGCTAGACCCTGGCCTCTGTGAAAGGTGGTCAGTTCTCACGTATTAGACCCAGCAAAGGTGTAGTAACACATAACCTAGGGCATTTATAGTGATGTATCGGGAAGGAGGGGGAAGGGGATAAGAGGGAGGGGTAAAGGTGGGAGAATAATGTGGGCTCTGGGGGTATATCTCAGAAGCTTGTGTGTTATTTAGTTGAATATAATATAATATTATGTATGTGTGTGTGTGTGTATATATATATATATACATATATATACATATATGTATATGTGTGTATGTATATATATATATATATCCCACAGTTGTTGGATCCATACATCCGGTGAGGGGCATCTGGGTTGGTTCCATAATATAGCTATGTAGCTATTATAAATTGAGCTGCTATGAACATAGATTTTGCTGTGTCACTGTAATGTGCTGATTCCAACTCCCCTGGAAAAATTCCCAGGAGAGGAATAGGTAGATCATATGGTGGGTCCATAACTAATTTTTTAAGGATTCTCCACACTGCTTTCCAGAGGGGCTGTACTAGTCTGCAGTTCCATCAACAGTGTACTAGTGTTCCTATCTCTACACAACCCCTCCAGCATATATTATTGTTTATATTCTTCATTTTTGCCAGTCTAACTGGAGTGAGGTGAAATCTTAATGTAGTCTTGATTTGCGTTTCTCTGATTACCAGTGATTTAGAACACTTTCTCATGTATTCGTTGGCTTGTTCAATGTCCTCTGTTGAGAAGTTTCTATTTAGCTCTTTGTCGCATTTATTGATTGGGTTGTTAGTGTTTTTGAGGTTGAGATTTTTGAGGATTTTGTAGATTCTGGATATGAGGCCCCTGTCAGAAGAATCACAGGCCATTATTCTCTCCCATTCTGTAGGAAGTCTTTTTACGATTTTGATCATTTCCTTGGCTGTGCAAAAGCTTTTTAGCTTTATGAAATCCCGCTTGCTTATTTTTGACTTTAATTCTTTCACTTTAGGGACATGTTATTCTTTACAGATACAGAAAAAGCAGTTCTCAAATTCATTTGGAACAACAAGAAACCCAAACTAGCCAAAACATTACTAAGCAGGAAAGACGAAACAGATGGTTTTACTATACCAGATCTAAAACTACACTATAGAGCTGTAGTAACAAAGGCGGTATGGTACTGGTATCAAGACAGGAGTAAAGACCAGTGGAATAGAATAGAAGACCCTGAAACAAACCCACAAATCTTTAAGCATCTATCTTTGACAAAGGGGGACAAAATATAACAAGGAGAAACAGCCTATTCAACAAATGGTGTTGGACAAACTGGACAGCCACTTGCAGGCAGTTGAAATTAGACCCTTATCTTTCACCTTTTACGAAAATCAAATCAAAATGGATCAAGGAACTAGGGATTAAACCAGCTACATTGCAACTGCTGGAAGATAAATTAGGTTCAACACTCCAGCATTTGGGAGTAGGCAAAGACTTTCTCAACATGGTTCATTCAATTCAACAACTGAGATATTCTAAAAAATGTAAGGAAATGTTAATAAAATACCTCAATGGCACTTTTAATGTGTAATCTAAACTTCCAGATTTAAGCCCAAACTAAAGGGATTCTATTTGAATTTTAATACCTAAAAGTTTGAGTGTCCTGTAGTTTCTGCTATGTCCTAGAGGCTAGAAATAACATAACTGTTTGTATACTTAACAAATTCGGCACTAGTTTGAATTTTTGCATCAGAGAAAATCCCAAAGAGAAGGAAAGCTACCCCCTTTATGGTCAGGGCCCTTTTAAAAACTAGTCAGTAAGAATGAAATTTCTAAGATTGCTATTAAATGTTGGTGGTTTTTCTTTATGTGAAATTGTTTTAAAAATAATGAATAGATTGCTCTGTATAACATTTCCTGAAACTGTAGGAAAGTTGACTTTTGGTATATGTTTTATTATACATAGAAGTCTGGAATCTTCAACAGAAGTCTTAGGGCCTGGTATATTTAACCCCTATTTATCTACTTTGTTCTGATTCTTATGGCAGATGACTTTGTGTGTTTGGGGGAGGGTTAGTAATAATTGACAATTCATGTTTTCTTATTACAGTGGTTTCTGTAGTGAAATAGAATATATTCTATACAAAACTGACAGGCTTTGTAAACCTAACTTGTGATTCCTCACTGATTGCCTTTTTACCAGTGGGATTGCAAATTCCGTGGGACAAAAGATATAAAGTAATTTGGATGGCCAGGGGTTATGGTAATTCCAGTGGCTTGGGAGGCTGAGGCAGCAGGATTGCCAAGTTTAAAGCCAGCCTAAACAATTTAGTGAGGCCCTAAACAACGTAGTGAGACCCTATCTCAACATAATACATAAAAGAAGAGCTGGAGATGTGGCTCAGTGGTTAAGAGTCCTTGGATGCAATCCCCTGTGCGCTCCTACCCAAAAAGTAATTTGAGTGTCTAGTTTTGTTTTGTTTTGTTTTTTAAAGAGAGAGGGAGGCATCTACATTTTAAAATTTTTTTTATTTAGTTGTGTTTTAAAAATTAGACATTAAAAACATAAATGCATATATAGTAACAATATGATATGCCCCTGAGCCTAATCCAGAATCACCCCTACATCACCCACACCCATCTCTTGACTCTTTTTTCTCTTTCATGCATATGATCGTGCATTTTCCAGAATTAAATGATTGATTGTATAAGTATTATTTGGCTTCTCAGGGGAGTAAAGAGTAAGCTCCATTGTTGTCCCCCCCTCCCATATCTCCCTATCATCTCTCCCTGTCCCATTCCTCACTATATATTTATGGTTCCCTAGATTATGTGTTGATTCTACTTTGGTGAGTCTAGTGCATGAGCTTGACCTTTCCCCCAAGCCTGGATTTTTGCTCTAGCCTCCATAAATGAGGGATAACATTTGACCCTTGAGTCTCTGGGTTTGGATAATTTCGCTCAGCATAATTTCTTCCATTGGGATGGCTAGTGTTTGGCAATTCGAAGTGCATAATATGTTTATTTCTAAATTTTTAGTTTAAGATAACCTAGAAAAAATAATACAGGAATTTATCAAGTAGAATGTGCTCATTTTTTTCTATTTGAACTACAGAAATTCTAGGTTGACATGCTTGTTTGATGACTTGTGATTGGATGAGGTCAATGAGATTAGTTGTAGTTGGTAATACCCCCTTTTAACTCTCTGGATGTAGGTTTAGTTGCAGGATAAAGGCTGTGCCCTTGTTTCGTGGATAATTTCTTTCCAAATATCTCTTTAGAAGCATATACCAGGGCTGGGTTTTATAACTCAGTGGCAGAGAACTTGCCTAGCATGTATAACGCCCTGGGTTCCATCCCTAGTTCTGCAAGAAGACCCCCAAATAAATCCACATACTGTATATAAATATCCACTTTCATATCTTTCTCACTTTCAGACCCTTCAGAAATAGGCTTAAAGATTCACATGGTTTGATGTATCTTCACCATTAGAAAAAGGGTTTATGCACAATTTAAAGTTATTTAAGGTTTCACTTAAGTTCAAACATTAATGTACAGTTATGAACCAGAATCTAATCCTATGTGTTGAAATCACAAAGGTTTCTCAAAACATTGACCTATTCTTATCAGGATAATTCCTGGTGTTAGGCTTAATTACTTAGAGAAACTAAATCTTAAAGGAATTGTAGTTTATACCTGTTTTAAAACCTTTTAAATGATTACTTCATAACATTAAATGAGAAACTGTAGGTTATTACAATATAGCTGACACTTTGATATATGTAAATAGAACTATATTTAAGAACTAGATGTTTATCTGAGCTTTGTTTAAATGTTATGTAAGTTTATAAAATAAGAACTTATGTAGGGTTACAGACAAAGTAATTAGCATGCTCTCTTTTATACATTGTATTTCAAAGCCTGGGTTATATCTGTTGACTTTAACTACATAAATGTTTCATTGTTATACATTAGATAACAATGTTGAGGATCTATCTCTGATCCTCAACACGTTTGTAAATTTAAAAATTTTAAAGCTTTTGCAAAACCTATGCAGGTTTATTATTATTGTTATAATATATTATGGATCCTAAATTTTTATTCAAAGGTTAAATTTAGTTAATATAAGGACATCTGTATAATTAATACTGGCTTTTGTTGTGTATTAGATTTATTCATGTCTTCCAAATATATAAATTCTTTCAGGTGTAAACTTTAGGGCAGCATTTTAAAAGCAAGCTGATGTTTCCAAACTGAAGTTGTTTGTAACAATGGTCTCCTTCAGGTTTATATGGAAACAACAAATTTAAGTATGTATTTATTTATGTCATTTAATATTTTGTAATTGGATTAGAATAACCTGACTTTTTACACTGGGATAAAAATTTTACTGTATTTTTGTAAAGTAATAAGGAGAGTCTAATTTATTTAAAGATTAGCAATGTGGAACACAAAAACATTTTGCTACCTTTTCTACAAAAGGAGTCCTCTTAATGTTTATTTGATTTATGTTTGAGATATAAGACTGTATGTTAGACACAGGAAAACCCTACGGCCTTTCTAGAGAAACTCAGGGAGCCATTGAGAAAACACATCACCAGGGACCCAGAGTCCCTTTTGGGCTGCATAATTTCAAAGGACAAATTTATCATCAAATGGCCCCAGACAATAATTGGCATATGGCCCTGATCAATCTTTAGATAGCATCTCCCAGCTTGCAACCTCTGTCTTTTATAATGATAAGCTAAGGAAAGAAAGGAACATAGAGACTGGAAAAAGCTGAGGCACTGGCTGGCTATGACCCTACAAGGAGTAAGCTTCTTGGATAATATAGGAGAGAAATGGAATGGACCCCAAGTCACGAAAAGGACTTAAGTCCATTGTGAAAAGGGGGGACATTACCTGCGGAAGTGCCCACAAGTCAAGTGCCATGGGACCACCACCAAGGCGCTATCCTATCTAGAGCAATAGTTGTCCCCAAGGGCCCAAGTCCTTGGGTCCAAAGTTCCCCACACAGGCCTGACAGGGCTGAGGTCGGCTTTTATGGTTCCCGTAACTCCTGTTACCATGCATGAACCCCAGATATGCTTCTCCATAGGGAGCCAAAAGGTTGGTTTCCTCTTGGACACTGGCGCTAGCCTTTCACTAATTGTCTCTTACGCTTGATCAGCCTCCTTTGATAATGTGACAGTGCAAGGAGTGTCTGGAGGCCCTGTAACAAGAAACTTGACTCTCCCATTAAGTTATGAATGGAACAGGATGATGTTTTCCTATTCATTGCTGATAGTCCAAAGAGTGTCTTCCCACTTAAGGGAGAGATTGACTTTCAAACTTTCGAAGATTCCATCATGATAAACCAAATGGGGAATGGCCTTAAGGTAATTAATGAAGCAGACATTGCCTGCCACTCTATGAAGCCTAATCCTTATACTCTGTCATTTGAGGTCCTAGCTACTGCTATTTAGTTTACGATATTAGATGTCTTTTTCTGTATACCCCTAGACTTTCAATTATAATGCGTGTTTGTGTTTGGGAAGCCAAATAACACTTGGTTTTCCCTCTCTCCTTTTTTTTTTATACTGGAAAAGAATTTTTTTTATTTATTAGATGGCTATAGAGATACAATTGAGGGGGAAACATTATCAAACATTGAAGAACCATTGTATATATACTTAGTGATCCAGGGCTAATGCCATATCATGGATGCCCAGCTTGGGTTCCCCCTGTTGCTGTTTCCCCCAGAAGAATTCCTGAGTTAAATGGATATCTCGTGGAGGACAGAGATCTCCTTCTGAGATGATTCCCCCACATTCCCATTCTCCAGTCTCCTAGGAGTTCTTCCTACACCCTCCCCACCCCATCCCCCTCCCTATGCCTCCAAGTATCCTAGGAAGTCATCTCCCTGTTGGGTTGAGAATCATATAGTATTCCATTGTATATATAGTACCAACGTTTTTGTATCCACTCATCGAATGAGGGGCATCAGGGTTGGTTTCATAATCTAGCTATAGTAAATTGAGCTGCTATAAACATTGATGAAGCCATATCACTATAATATACTGATTCTAACTCTTTTGGGAAAATACCCAAGAGTGGGATAGCTGGGTCATAAGGTGGTTCCATTCTTAATTTTTTGAGGATTCTCCACACTGCTTTCCATAGTGGCTGAACCAGTTTGCAGTCCCACCAGCAGTGTAATAGTGTTCCTCTTTTCCCATAGCCCCTCCAGCATCTGTTGTTGTTAGAATTTTTCATTTTTGCCACTCTAACATGAATGAGGTAGTATCTCATTGAAGTTTTGATTTGCATTTCCCTTATAACTAATGATGTAGAGCATTTTCTCATATATTTATGGGCTTTCTGGACTTCCACTGGAGAGAAGTTCCTTTTGAGATCTTCAGCCCATTTATTGATTGGATTATTTGTAATTTTGGTGTTTAGTTCTTTAGTTCCTTGTATATTCTAGGTATTAGCCCTCTGTCCAAGGTGTAGCAGGCAAAGGTTTTCTCCCATTCTGTAAGTTGTCTTATGATGCTCTTGACTAGATCTTTAGCTGTGCAAAAACTTTTTGGTTTAATTGCATCCCATTAATTTATTCTTGACTTCACTGCTTGCGCCATGGGAGTTTTGTTGAGGAAGGTGCTGCCAACTCCTATGTCCTGTAGGATTGACCCTACTTCTTTTTCTAGTAAGTTTAAAGTTGTTGGCTTAATATCCAGATCTTTGACCCATTTTGCTTTAATTTTTGTGCAGGGTAAAAGATAAGGATCCAGCTTCAGTTGTCTACACATGGCTGTCCAATTTGTCCACCACCATTTGCTGAACAGGCTATCTTTCTTCCACACCATGCTTTTGCCTCCTTTATCAAATATCAAATAGTTAAAGATATGGGGGTTTGTCTCAGGATCTTCTATTCTGTTCCACTGGTCTTTGGTTCTGTTTTGATACCAATACCTTGCTGTTTTTGCTACTACAGCTTTGTAGTATAATTTCAGGTCAAGGATTGAGATACTCCCTACTTTTTCCTTCCTGTAGAGTACTGTTTTGGCTAGTCTGGGTCTCCTGTTATTCCCTATGAACTTGAGAATTGCTTTTTCTATATCTGTGAAGAAAGCCATTAGTATCTTGATGGGGATTGCATTAAATCTGTATAGGGCTTTGGGTAGAATGGCCATTTTTGTTATATTAATTCTGACTAACCATGAGCATGGAATGTTTTTCCATCTACTCAGGTGTTTTGTAATTTCTTTTCTTAGTGTTTGGTAGTTTTCTTTGTAGAGGTCCTTAATATCCGTTGTAAGGTTGATGCCCAAGTGTTTCATTTTTTTTGGAGGAGATGGTGAATGGTAGAGATTTCCTGATTTCTTCT
>PVKS010016016.1:0-44771 GCA_004027875.1 Aplodontia rufa
ATTTATCTGTACACATTTTAAGTTGGAAAATAAGGTTCACCACAAGTAGAAAACTGTTGTAGTGTTGGGGAAGAGATATTAGAAGAATGGATTAATGATTATAATGGCAATTCCAATTTTCCATCAGTCTTTGAAATTTGAATGTTACCAAGCCAAAACGGGTAGGAGCAAATGAAGATCCTGCAATATAAATCTGCTAAAAATGCACATTTGATGGAGAGTAGGACGTGGAGTTGAAACTTTTCAGAATAAGGCAAATGAAATGTGTAACAATATAGCTAGCTCTAAAATGCGTGGCTAAATCACACCTGTTCCAAGATGAAAAAAATAGAAAAAGCAAAATAGAAAATGAGAGGAGACCCTAGATGGAAATCCTCTGGAAGCTATCTCCTGTAGAGTCAGGAGGCTGACTGGCTTTCTCAATAGGATGCAAGAACCCAAGTTGCTTCAAAAAGAGTCAAATGGCTGCACAGCTAAAATGCAACTTCTACAAAATAACAGGAAGGAACAATTGATAAGATAATTCAGATACATGGGAAATCAAGAAAAAAAGTTAAGAAGCATAGTGTGTTTAAATAAAATATTTTTTTTAAACAGCAAGAAATTCAATCACTGGTTTGGGACAAACTTGAGAAACTGTCCCAGATAGCACAGATGAGCATCCTAAAACATATTATAACTTACAGAAAGAATTAAAAATGGGTCAGAAATTTCAAATACAGAATATTTCTAAAGAAGACAGAAGAACAAAGTATGCCAAGGAAAACACAAAAGACAAACTGGAAAGTAAGTCTTTCTTTAGATCAAGAAATCTACGTACAGATTGAAAAGTCCACAGGTACTAGAACAAAACCAATAAGGAAAAAAATCACAACTAGAGCCACATCTGGCAAATTCCACTGTGCTTGCATAACTAGAAAAAACTAAGAACAGTAGGTAGACATTCAAAGATATAAAAGTATGTTGCAATCTCAACTCTCCTTAGCAAGGCAAAATAGTGAGTTAGGGCGTTAGATACTACAGAAGAAAAAGTTGTGGGAACCAAAATTTTACACATGACCAAGTTGTCTCTCCCTTTCAAAGACCCTAAAGATCCTTTCAGACATGTAACCTACTTGGAGAGGAAAAAAAATTACTTAGAAGTATATCTCACTAAGATAAAAAGAAAAAAAAGAGGAAATATTGTGAAGCCATTTAAGTGAAATTAAGACAAAGATTATCATAAATAGTTACAAAACAGAGCCCAGATATTAGTAACTTCTCTAGAAACAAGATAGTGTAAAAAGAGTAACATAGTAATAATAATTGGTGCATTTATTAGTCTGCTTGGGCTGCCATAACAAAATGCTAGCTCAGTGATTAAAATGACTCAAATGCGTTTCTCACACTCCTGGGGGCTGAGATCTGAAATCAGGAGTCAGCATGGCTGAGTGGTGCAAGATTTCTTTTCCTCATATTGGCATGGCCCTGACTCAGTGGGCCTGTAGAACACCAGTCCTACTGATCTCACTTAACCTAAATTACCTCCTAAAAGGCTTGTCTCCAAATAGAATAATATAGAAAGTTAAAGCTTCAACATCAGAATTTGGTGGGGACACAATTCAAACAATGGTGGATTAAAAATCATATTAGATTAAATATGATAGAGAATATCAAAAGCATATTAGCTTTTGTACAAAAGCATTGTATTTCATAGTCTCTGAGTGGTACATTACAGAGGTAATGTCTATCTTAAGACTGAAAATTAAAGCAATGTGAATTAAATAATAATTTTGAAAACAGTAAAAGTAAAGCATTAGTCATGAAAAAAGAACATTCCAAAATTAGTGAGAATGAATGAAAAAAAAATACATACGAAACCAGAGTTTTGAGATTAGATTCCCCACTTTGCCAATTTCCTTCTGGTTCTTCCCTTGCAAATTCAAGGAATAAGATCCATGAACAATATGGAAGGGAAGAGTATACAGAAAGAGGATTTATTTAAGTGAGAAGAGAAAACTCCCACATTGCGGGAGGGGCCCTGAGAGTAGAAACCCCATTTTGGTGTGTTAACTTAGGGGCTTATATGGCTTTGGAGTATGAGCATGTATCATCATCAATGTTAAACAGGCATTGAAAAAGTCTCAAGGCTACCGCTTGTGTTCTTTTTTTCTCTCTAAAGAGAGATGGAGAGAGAAAGAATCAACCCTATTTACTTTTTTACCTGGCCTTTGTTTCTGAGACACTTAGTTATGCTTGTGGCGCTGGGAAACCGAGTCCTCATGCTTGCCAGGTAAGCATTCCAACTACTGAGTAACCGCTCCAGCCCTGGTTGTGTGCTTTAGCCTGAGTTTTAATTCTTCCTGTAACTCCATTCAGGTTCACTCCCACCTTCATTTTCCAGCCTCTCTGGGACAAAGGACTTGGTTGGACTGTTCTACAGCTGAGCCTCATGATATTTTGCATTCAAAAAGGGCTTGATAGCGCCCATGGATATTTCCACCAGTTAGCCTCCACTTAAGCTCTTTGCCTTTGAATAAGACCTTAATTTGGACCTATTGCCTGACCATTATCTATTCTTACTGACATACAGGAAAAGTTAGGTAGGCAGAGAAATAGGCTGAATTACCAGGAAAATACAATGAATATATATATAGAGAACAACCATACGATTATAATCCTAATGGAAATATGCTCTCATATTAAATTATTTGAGTCTGTATACATTTTGAAAAAGCATAGAATATCTGTGGAAATTTCCATGTTAAAAAGAGAATACTTGAAATTAAAAGAATGAGTAAAGCTATGTTAATCAAACTAAAACAGGGTAAATACAAGAGTGATGATAATACTGAAACCACAAAATCAAAAGATTAATACAGTTTATTCACTGTGAATAAAAATGCAATTCACAATGAAGATACACTAGAGAGGAATTAATATGCAGTATAACAGGACATTGGCACACATCAAACCATTTCAAGCTATAACAAATAAATATCTTATAGAAATGTAATTACCTTGAGGAAGTTTAACAAAGTGCACAATTGTTTCAAGATCCAGAGGACAAAATAATTCATACATACAAACAAGTATATATGTAAAAATTATAACATCTGTTTTCATAAAGGTTTCTCGTATTCCATACACAAAGACAATATAACGACTTTTACAACAGGCATTGAACATTTGCCAAAAGTGATTATGTCCAACATTTCATGATGTCATGATTTTCCTGAAAAAAAATTTCCAAAATGGCAATATAATAGTTATAGTGACCACTAGGAATCATTCCGAGTTCATAATATGCTAGGGCATGTGCTAATTGCTTCATATGTATTACCATTTTTATTCCTAATAATAATGCTATAAAGTTTATGTGATTATTTCCCCATTTTAAATACAAGAACATTTAGACTTAGACTACCTGTTTTTCGCAATGTTGCATGGCTAGTCGTTAGCTGTCAAATTCAGATTTCATCTGAGTTCTGCAGTGGATGCCAAACCCCATTCCCAAAGCTTCCCGTTCAGGGAGTCTGGGGTGCGCCCAACAACTGGCATTTCCAACAGCTGCCAGATGATGCTGGGGTTGCTGACCCAGGACGCTGCACAGTGTGAAGTGCTAGGTGAGGCAATGCTAAGGACAACATCGTTATCTACTGTACTGCTTCAGAGAAGGAGAAATCGCCGAGGCCAGGTTCTGACAAAAATGCAATAAATTCAGAAATTTATAATTAGCAAAGCTAAAAAAAATACAGAGCTTGGAAATTTAATTAAAAATAAAAAGCAATCATTCCGAGTTAATCAATTTAATGCATTCCCAATTAAAATTCCAATTGGATTTTTTTCTTTGAACTTGAAAAAATGATTCTAAACTCCATGTGGATGAATAATAGGAAATGATAGCCAAGACAAATTAGAAAGAGAAGAATATTTTGGGGTGAGTGGTTCATCATATAATAAAACATTATAGATTTTCATAATTGACTGCATACCTGGCAAGTCTTCATTTCACGTTGCTCTTAAGTCTCCACAGAAACACTAAAATTAGAGCTTTGAGGAATGGCAAGGAATAAGCAGATAATGATGAAGAGCACGTGCAGCACCAATAAGGAGAGAGTGCAGGAACTTGGGAAAGATGAAAGTGAATGGGACAGTGTCACTAGATAGAATCAGAGGAATGAAACCTACATGATCTGGAAGAATCAGGAGTGGGCTGGACAGCATGCACCAAGGTTCGCCTTCCAGCATTCTGGATGTAGGAGCTTTGTACTCTATTCCACAGCTTTTCATTGCTGTGACCAAATGCATGATAACAATAGCTTAGCAGAGGAAGCATTTAATTTGGTCTCACAGCTTCAGAGGTTTACATCCATGATCAACCACCTCCATTTTTGTGGGCCTAAGGTGAGATAGAAGATCAAGGCAGAAGAATGGGGAGGAGGAAAGCAGCTCCAGTCATGGCATCCAGGAAGCACTGAGAGAAAGAGAGAGAGGGAGAGAGAGAGGTCCAGGGACAAAATCCAATCCCCAAAGGCACACCCCCAATGATCAACTACCTCCAGTTACCCCACCTACATACAGTTACGGTACAGTATCTTTTCAAAGCATTAATCCTTCGAATAGATCAACCCACCCAAAAGATCCCACTTCTCATGATCTAATCATGTCACCTCTGAACATCATTACATTGCATAGCACATTTCCAACACATGAACTCGTATGGGATGCTTTATACCCAACCTGTTTCAGGCTTGGTAAGAGTTTCAGATGCCAGACGGCAAGTGTGAGAACAGGAACTGACCACAAAGGGGCTGACGGAAGAGCAGTGCATGAAGCCAGTGAACTAAGTGACATTTCCACCCCTGCCTCCTTCTCTTATTATCCTATTGTCTGCACTTGAGTTAGTGCCAAGATAGCCTGATATTTATTTCCAGGCACAACAATAGAATATTGTTCTCAACTGAAATGAAGTGAGTGGTTGAAGATACTCAGGGTGGTGATGTTCGAACTTGGGAGTAAATCGTGGCTTATTCTGACTTTTGTGGGTCTTCAACCTTAGTGTCACCATCATCTTGTTCAGAGAAAATTACAATGAAGTTGTCTGTAGGAATAGAATAGTCCAAGAGACAATACTTCCAATATTGTATTAGAGATTTCTCTAGTACTAAAAGAAAACTGAAAGAAAATTTCTCACTGCAGGAAAATTTGGAAGCAAAGCGAGAAACTGGGCACCCAACCCAGGAGTCATACAAGCCACATCCTAGACTTACAGCCTTGCATACAGGCTTAGCTAATACCCAGGCCAGGACGGAACAAAATGATGGGCCTCCAGAAGCAAAGTCAAATGGAAAAAAATAGCAATTGATAGAGTAACTGAGGCAGGGCAAATTTTTTATTTTTATGGGGTGACCATTAGAGCGAAATCATTTTAAGAGGGAGAGAAAAAGGCCATTAGAAATTCCAATCAAAGCAAATATATTCAAGAAAACACATAATCAAAACATGTTTAGGTGGATGGGCTGCAAATAACTCTTAACGAAGTACCAGCAATACAACCCCTTGTTAACTAGGTGCATAACCACAGTTGCATAGCTGCTCTGGGAGCAGAGAGAGGGCAGAGTAAGGTAGGAAAAGAGAACAAATTCCCACCCGTGATAGCAATGACAGCAGGATATTATTTGATAATGTAACTAAAAGTAGTAAATGTGTGTTCTCTGATATTGGGAGCTTATTAGAGATATGCCTTAAAACAGTTAAAATTAGTAGTCTCTAGACAGTAAGACAGAGGGATTGAGAGTGATGGGTCAGGGAAAAGTGCATTCATGGTAACTCTTAGTGTGTGTGTGTGTGTGTGTGTGTGTGTTTCTGGGGATGAAACCCAGGATCTTCTGCATGCCAAGTAGGTGTTCTACACCTTAGCTATATCTCCAGCATTATAAAAGTTACTTTTTTAAAGAGACATGCCCCCAAACTACTCTTGTTTCTTTGTTTCCATGCAACTAAAAGTCTCACTTGATTAAAAAAATTGGATCGTATTTTCGTTAGCACAATATTAATTTTTAATGATATTAATGTTTTTCATTTAACAAGAAAACATTTCATGGTCATTATTGTGTGTAGTCCTATCCAACAATGGCTTTCCATTTTTCAATCATCTATTATATCTTCCAGAAGAATTTTTCTATTTCTATTTCATTCATTGAGTGGCTATAAGCAGAATTAAAGTTATTCAAATAGTTCCCATAAGATAAATTGATCAATTGTCTCAGTAAAGTTAAACAACTTGGTAGGTTAAACACACCCATTGACAGAAAAATAAAAAACTGTTGGTATAGAGCATATGATATATCTTAAACCTGTGTTAAATTTAAAAGAAACATTATCATCTAAGTAACTTGGAATTGAGGAGAATAAAATATAGACAAAGGCAATCTAAAATGATACAAAGCATACGATAGCAGGTATCCTTTTGCTGATGGTAGGCAGGTTTGAATTCAAGGCAAAGAGCATTAAAGTAGACAGATGCACTGTTTAATGGTTGAATGATAGACTCAAATGGACAGGAAAGTTAAGGATTTTTACTCTCCCTTACATATGAAATTGAGTAAAAACTCACTAGGAATATATAAGGGAATATGGGAAAAGTCATATTCTTAGCAAAAGGCCATAATTTATGTCTCTCAGTCTTTAAGGCCATATGCCCTCCAGGCCAAAAATTGATCTCCAGCATAGTTGTACTATCCCCTTGCTCACTACCCTGGAACGGTTCCTGTACCATTCACCACCACAGTGATCCAGCTTTTGCCATGTCTGCTAGCTCTACTATGTAATAAATTAAATATTTACATTTTATACTTTATTTTTACATTTGCCATTTTCTGATGAATTCGAGTTTTTTTGGGATGTGCATTTCAGTCTTTCGTATTACTTAGTCTATACATTTCCTGTCTGTGTTCTTCATCCGTTTTCTAATTTGCTGACTCTTTCTACTTGATTTGAAAGAGTTATTTACATATCCTAGCTACTAACTCATGGCTAGCTTCAAATATTATTTTTCCCTATTGTGTCACATATTCTTTATATTTGCATATGGTGTTCTTCTTTGAGTGTAAAACAATTTTAATTTCATAAATTAGTCATTTCTTTCTTAAGGTTTGTTCATGGATTAACTTTATAAATCAACTTTATTCAGGTATAATGCAATAGCATATTCCCTTTCTTTTGCAAATTACTTCCATGGTGTTGGTTGGTTTGTTTTGGTACCCAGAGATTGAACCCAGGGGCACTTAACCACTGTGCCACATTCAGCTTTTTTCATTTTGAGACAGGGTCTATTTAAGTTGCCTAGAACTGGTTAAGTTGCTGAGGACAGACTCAGACTTGCAATCCTCCTGCCTCGGCCTCTGCAGCTGCTGGGATTACAGTTGTGTGCCACTGCACCTGGCTTCAATGAGTTTCGACAAATATAGAAACGTATAACCACATTGAATATTTCCTCCAACCCAAAAGACTCCCTTGCGCACCTTTGTAGCTGGTTATCTTTGCCAATCCCAAGCAACCTCCTGATGTACATTCTTCCATCAAAGAGTGGTTTATATTAGCAATTTATAAAGACCTTAAACTGGATTACTACTTCGTATCCAGTTTATTTTACTTGCCTTAAGATGCAGCTATAATATTTAAATAATCAGCTGTTTGTTTGTGTTTTAACCAATACACTGCATTTATTTATCCATACATTCGATAGCTAACATTTTGCTTATTTCCAATTTTCAGGTAATATTAAAGGGACTTTAATACTTCTATTTTTGACTTTTTTTGAAGACCTGCCATATGTTTTCTGTAGTGACTGGATGAATTCACACTTTCATCAAATTGTGCAGTTTCCCTTTTCTCCATATCTTTATCATCATTTGTAACCTGCTTCCTTTTTGATAATTTTAAAAAGCATGAGGTCATTTCATTGTGTTTTAAATTGATATTCCCCCAATGATTAGTGATGCTGCGCATTTGTTCACACTCCTATTGATCACTTATCTTTCTTCTTTTCAAAAATGTGTTTTTAGGTCTTGGCTCATTTTTACATCAGGTTAACTTGATTTCTTAGTCTGGAGTTATTTAAGGATCTTATATGTTTGAAGGTTATCAGATACATGGTTTTCAGATATTCTCTCATTCTATAGATAGTCTTCTGATTTTTTTTTTTACTGTTTTCCTGTGCTAAGATGACATCTTTTTAGATTTAACTAATACTATTTGTCTGTTTTTGATTTTGTTCTCCATACTTTTCAGGTTATATTTTAAACAGTCACCACCTAAAGAATTCATGGAGCTTCTCCAGTGTTTTCTTTCAATAACTTTATAGTTTCAGGTCTTATCCTAAAGATTTTAATCTGTTTGGAATTGATTTTTGTATCTAGTATGAGAAATGGGTCTGAATTAATTCTTTGGATATCTACTTTTCCTGATACCATATTATCCAGCAATCTATCCCAACAATGCACATATAGCCAAAGGAAATGAACTCAGTATTTCTAAGAGATATTTGCCCTATCATGTTTACTGCAGCAAAATTCACAGTATCCAAGACATGAAATCAACCTGTGTTCATCAACAGATAAATAAGTAGAGAAAATGCGTTATACACATACAGTAGAATACTGTTCAGTTATTTAAAAAGAAGAAGAAAATCCTGTAATTACTTATGTGAATGAACCTGGAGGATGTTATATTAAGTGGAATAAGCCAGGCACAGAAAGAACAGATTCGACAAGATCTCAACAGTATGTAGAATCTCTATAAAAGTCAAACTGATAGAAGTAAAGTATAGGATAGTATTTCCAGAAGTAGAGTTGGGGACATTTTGGTGAAATAATACAAGGTTTCATTTAGAAGAAATAACTTCATGGTTTTTGCCATTTTACAATTCTGATGACAAAATAAAAGGATATTAGTTGCTTCGTATCTTGTCCAATATCTAATATAGTTTTTAATTTCATGGCATACAGTAGGTAACTAATGTCATCTTGTGATATTCATTTGGCTAATTCTGAAGACAAATGAAACTGAATAGCTTTTCATATGCTTGTAACTATCTATATGCCTTCTTTTGTACACTGTTTTTACAAATCATTTGACCATTTTTTACTGAATTGTCTGTTTACTCTTGAGTTGTTAAAATTCTTCAGACCTATTGGCATAAAAATATTTTGTTAAATATATTTTTCGAATTTTCTCTTCCAATCTGTGTCTTCACTTTGAGGTTCTAATGTTACCTTTTGAAAAAATGGAATTTTAACATTGTGTGTTAAATTTATCATTTTACTTATTTATTTATTTTTATAATTTTAGGAAAACATTGCCTTACTACAATCTTATGAAAACCTTCTCTTTTTTCCTCTAGAAGTTTTATAATTTTAGCTATTAGGTTGAAATTTAGAAAATATTTTAAGTAAATTCTAACAAACTGTATGAAATAAAAATCAAGTTTCATGCCTTTCTCTGGGGGATATTCACTTATCCCAACAGTATTTATTCATCAATCTTATTTATCAATATTGGGAATATTTCTCCAATGCATATATGCATGTGCTATGTGTACTCACACAAAAACATACACACCCATAACATTATAAAGTTTGAAAATGTGCTTATGTTTATGTATATGCATGTACACATAGTATTTACATATGTGCCATATCACATATATGTATAATTCTGGACTCTATGTCTGTCCACCAATTTATATGTTAATTCTTAAACTGAAAGCAAAGTCTTAATGGAGCTTTAAAATAAATATGAAATCAGGAAGTATAAGACTTCTAGTTGTTGTTTTTTTTCTAAAAGTTGTTTTGGCTATTATAGGTACTTTATCTGTTCATATAATTTCAGTGTTGGTTTGCAAATTTACACAAAAATCTTGTTGAGATATCGATCAGACTCATGTTAATCTATAAACAAATCCGGGAGAATGTACATCTTAACAATATTGAGTTTTCAGATCTGAAAACATGGTTTATCTCTCCATCTTTTAAAGCTTCCTTTAATATATTTTCAGTGTTATATACTTCTTAATGTTTTGGTTTTGCATATACTTTATTAAATTTATTCTTAATTATTCATTCTTTTAGTACTATTAAACAATTATTACCAATTTCATTGTCTAAGTTCACTGCACAAATACAGAGATTCAATTGCTTTTCATACTGGCGTGGTATTCTGAGACCTAGATGAATCCCCTTGTTAGGTTTGGTGTGCTCTCTAGGATTTTCTACATGAACAATCATATCTGTGAATAAAGACGGCTTTACTTCTTCCTTTCTGATCTGAATGCCTTTTGTTTCTTTGGCATGCTTTGTTGCACTGATTAATGTTTCCTGCACAATGTAAAAATCAAGTGGTAAGAGCAGACAGATTTGTCTTGTTCCCTGTCCTAGGGAGTGGGCCATTCAGTTCTTCACCATTAAATATGATGTAACCTACAGATTTTTCAGATTGACGAAGTCTCACTCTAATCCCAGTGTTCTGATTTTTTTAAGGTGAATATGTGTTGAACTTTGTCAAATATTTTGCGGTGTCTATTAAGAAGATCACATGTTTTATCTCTTTTGTTCCATTCATGTTGAATTATGTTGTTTGATTTTTGAATGTTAAACCAACATTATATTCCTAGAATAAACTCTGCTTTGTCATAACATATTATCCTTTATCTATATTGCTGTACCTTTCCATCCCTAGTGGTTTGTGCTTTTAAATTTTTATTTTTGAAGTCTCTGTCAACCATACATCACAGAGATATTGTACTCCTACACATTTCTAATGCCTTACTACATTTATTTCATATGTAAATTTTTAAACTAGAATCCATCTCTATATATGGAGATCTGGTTTCATTATTCTCCATATGATAAACCGGTTTTTCAAAGTTGTGCAAGAATGTGTTCTCCCCAACTGATTTGTGGTGCCACTTTTATTTTATATGATGCCCCCAAACACATGAATAAGCATCTCTGCTACTCATGGTGTTTTCGTTTTTAGTCCTTAAAAGAAAACTACTGGTTTGTTTTATTATTATTTATAAGTTATATCTTAATTTCTCATATGAATATGCACTCCCTCCCACAGACTTCAGTTTTCTTTTATACATTTACTTAATTCTTCCTGGATTTTTATTTCTTCATGTAAATTTTATATTAAGCTTACTAAGATAAACAATAAATCTAACTCTATATTTTAGTGGAATCATATTGTAATTGTAGACTAAATTGAGAGATAATTTACATACATATAATATTTAATCATCCCATCCAACAATATGGGCTTTTTGTGTATTCAAATTATCTTCTGTGTACTTTCTTCACATTTTAAAATTTCATATAAAAGACCTTATTATTTTTGTTGAGTTTAATTCTTAGATACATTATAGTGTTTATTGATCTTCTGAATTTCACTTTACTTTCTTCTCATGTTTTATGGTTGATTATTGCTGTTATTACTGTTAAGTTTGTACTAGTATTTAAAGTTTATCATATATACAAATGCCACTATATTTTCTTTAAAATAATAGTTATAGTTAATTAGTTTTATTGCTTTTTCTGAAAGATAAGGATGTTATCTGAAAATAATGACAATCTCATTTTCACTGATTTCATCATCCCATCTAGTAAATTAATTTCATTATTTTAAGTTTTCCTCAGATATCCTTTAACCTGCTGCCTGCAGGTTTTCACATGTTGGACTCACATCATTAATTATGAATTGCTTGCAATTATCATTTTCATTTACACCATAATAAGTGTTATTTCAAGGTGTATCTGTACTTGTATCTGTGTGTATGTGTATATGCTTAGAGATGTTTAGGTGCTTAAATTTCAGGGATATATATTTTTATTTGACAAAAATATCTGAGTTGATAATTGCTTTTAAATTGGTGTCAAAAAATATGGCATTTAAGCCAGGTGTGGTGGCACACACCTGTAATCCCATTGACTCAGAAGGCTGAGGCAGGAGGCTCACAAGTTCACAACCAGCCTCAACAATTTAGGAAGGCCCTAAGCAACTTAGTGAGACCTTGTCTCAAAATAAAAAGCAAAATGGGCTGGGATGTTGCTCAGTGGTTAACCCCCACCCCCCGGGTTCAATCCCTGGTACCAAAATTATACATATATATATATATATATATATATATAGAGAGAGAGAGAGAGAGAGAGATGGCATGAATGACATTAACTTCCAAAAATGTCTCCAGATCTGGATGAGAAAAGGAATTTATGACCTTATTCTTCATTTACTCTCTCAGATCCAATCTTTTTCTTCCTCTATGCTACTATGTGCCTTGGGAGGCTCACCTCTGTGGCCTAAGTCATTCAGCCTCCCTGGACCCCAGCTTGATTTAGTTTTGTCTAATGGAAGGTACTGGCAAATGATTAGCACAGAAGTGGGGAATGGGAGAGAGATTTGTGCACCTGCTTCCTTCTTGTCTGGCTGTAATTCGCCCTGTCTGCCTCCTCTAGAGCCTCCACTCCTGACTGGTATCCTTCACTTTCCTCTTCCTTAAAGGTCAAGTAAATCACTTTCTTTTAATGACTTTTCAGGCTCAGTATAGTCCATTCCCCTTGCTAATGCTGGTTTCTTGCCATTCTTTGCAGTTTTCCGTAACTTTTCCCACTCATTACTACAAAATGTCTTTTCTAGAGGTTTTCCTCATTCTTATCCTTTCAGAGTACGCTTTGTTTCCTGCCAAGGTCCTTCCTGATCTATATTCCAGCAGGAAATGCTTAATAAAGGCATGATAGTACAATTTAGAATCATCAAATGATTGATTAGAAATAACACCACAACTAAGAGATGGAAAACTCTGATCCAACATTCATCTTAAGACTTCAGACTCTGGGCTGGAGTGTTGGCTCGGCAGGTATAACGCTTGCCTGGCATGCACAAGTTCATGGGTTCAAACCCCAGCACCCATATACACAGCTAAGTGTCAGAGCAATGAAAGTCATGTGAAAAACTAAATAAAAATTGATTCTCTCTGATTCTTTCTGTAGCTCTCTCTTTCTCACTGTCCTTCTCTCTTTAAAAAAAAAAAAAAAAAAAAAAGACTTCAGACTCCTCTACATAGGCCTCAAGGCTCACACCTCAGCCTGAATGACCATGGGCCATTTCTAGATCTAGACTGTAAGTCACCAACTTAGGAGTAGTAAATATGAAATTCTTAGGCTCTGCATCAACCTGAAAGATATCAGCCTGATCAACTCCTATGAAATCCAACTTGAGAAAAATTGTGCACCTCTTTGTGTATTTATTACCTCATTTTAGAGCTTTTTTTCATCTGAGTTTGGAATTTACCTTGTTACAGTATGCTTTAGAGCAATGGTAGGTGGTACGGGAGGGTTGTGAGAAGGAAAGACATCCATCTGTTTGTGGTTATTTCACCAGTTTATTTTTTAAATTTTCTTTTTCCCCCAAAGGAAAACTGAATGACTCAGATCATGAGAATATCTTCTTCAAGACGAATGTGAGGATTTAAAATTCTCAGATTCATCTTTGTCTGCCCATATGTCTTCATCTGAGAACCAGATCATACTCTTACCCACTCAATACCCTCACTTTGCAGTAGAAGTCTAGTGCTGCATGCACTTTGAAAAAGCACGTTCTCAGACTTTTTGTCTGGTCTGTGTCCATACCCTCTCTATAACTAAACAGAGAAGGATTCTCTGAAGGCCACATTACAAGCCTTCTAATTCTTGTCCACACCTTGAGTTATGAGAGTAAATGCTTATGGGTTTTCTTTAATTCTATTTGTGGATCCTTTAATAGAATTGAAGTAGTTGCCCCATAATCCCATGTTATGTAACCACCTTTGTCAATTATGTCTCAACCACTCAATCTTCCTTTACCAGGTCCTCCACCTGCAACTTACTCCATAGCATCACTAGGGATAACTGTAACAATGGATATCAGTGCCTTCACAGATTAGCTAGTTCATTAAAAACTCTGAGCAACTGCATCCTAGAATTACATCTCTTAGAGTAAAGTCTATGGTAGTATTCCGAGTACCAATAATTCTGTTAGTCAGGATGCCTGTAGGGAAGAGATGATATATTTTAAAGAGACAATTTAAAGATTCATAAGCAAGGTTAGACATTGCCAAATATTAATGATACAACCAAGTACCAGAGACAGTGGAGATCTATCTAGATCTCCATAGGATTAAGAAGAGAAATTGAAGTCATTAAAAGCTAGTGAAATTGGAGTCCTCATCCAGAGGAGATATATAAATTAGGGGCAGTACAGCAACTCAGGATCAACTTTTCTGAACATGGGATTCTGTGTTGTGATAGCCAAACTCACCTGAAGTGACCTGGTAGGTCAGAAATTCAGAGCTTAGTTGCAATGTTATAGATTTTCACAAGTTGCTAATAAAAACTACTTTTCTGGCACACATTCTTCTTTGAGTTGCTTTAGTCCTAATTATCCATCAAGGACAATCTCAAAATTCATTTGTATAGTGCATTCCTGTCTGGAAAATAAGAGTTCAGAGCAAGTTCTTCCTTCTTCTACTGATGGCAAACTTGTTTTTGCTTCAGTCCTTTGGCACACTAACCTCATATAGTTCCGTCCATTCTTGTACCTTTAACAACTTGATGTGAGAGCCTTCGTCGTACCTTTTCAAAGGGCAACTAGACAGTTCCTGACATGGCAGTGTTGCACTGCGAGCTCACCTGTATGGTGAAGGACTTTTGCCTCACCTGCCTCACTGTTTACAGCTGCAGATAGCATCTGACATTTGAATTTTCTTCAACATTACATTCTTTTCCCTAAAAATTCCATAAATTAAGTTTACTTTTATTTTTAGATACCTTCAGTATAATTCACAGATTATGCCTTTCTACTGTCTTCCACTTGATTGTCAGTTATGAATTTGATGTTCAGTCCTTCATATCTGAGATGATATTTTGAAAAGGGCTACACTCTTAGTCTGTCTCTTACTTTACCTTTGATAATTGACATCAAATAAATTGTTCCATCTTTTACCCGTGGCAATTTGTTTCGTATTCCCTCTTTCTACCTCTGAATACAAACACTCAGGGTTTTATTAAAGAATACCTAGTTGTACTCTAAGGTTTCTGTGGAGGCTTTTGCTCTTGTATTGGATTGTGGGCTTTAAGAACAGTCTCAACTACCTGTGTATTATCCCTCCTACTCACACACTAGGTGCTTTAAAATATAGGTGCATTAAAAGTCACTTTTCTTAAATATATATGAATCCATCTATCATACTCCTTGGAGCACAGAATAGCTCTTAAGAAGGCAGCTATGGGTTTATTTTCAGTGAAGATCCAATCTGGAAACACTGTGTCTACAGTTAACACAATTGCCAATCTTGTCAGGGTCTTAGTGATCCCATTCCTGTCCTCACCTCCTTCATCTTTCCCACTTGCTATCATTCCCTTCCTGTCACCAGGCAGGCAACCTAAAGCAGGTACTCACATGGCTGAAGTTTCTGCTTTGGGGATCATAAAGTTGTCATCCAAATAATTTAAAGACTTCTCAGAAGTGATTTGGCTATAAGATATAGGTTGATAATTACAGTCATGTAAGGCAGCTAAATGTTGAGGGTACCTTGAAACTTGATCTCAAATCTATTATTTCATTTCCTCCAGTCATATCCATTAGGATGGACCAAAGACAGGTTCACATTTTCTTTACGTATTGCCCTTTAATTATACTGGTATTTCATATTCCATATTTCTTTTTGGTATTGATAGTAATAGGCATGTCTGAACTGTTCTCTTCCAGACTTTAGGTAGATATTATATGAAAAAAAGAGGCACATGTATTGTTTCAGTTTTCATTTAATAATAGTTGGAAAACATGCCTATATTTAACATCCCTGATTTAGTCTTATGTGGTCTTCACACTTCACACTTCCTGAATCCACACATTTCTTCTATTCCCATCATACTTCCTTTTCCTCAACATTTGCTATAAAATAAACAACTCACAATATTACCCTGCAAGGGACTTTTGTTGTATCAGTCTTCTACAGACTGAAATTATTTAAAACAAATAGAATGCATTTCCAGGGGCAATAAATAGGAGAAACAGATGAATAGAGAAGCCTTATGGCATGAAACATCATTTTAGATCTTTAAATTATATAAAAGCAGCAGCACCTTTTCCCTAATGCTTGTCCCATAGTCATACGGCAATTTGATATAAGATATCCGTGAAAAGAAAGCTAGTGTGTCCAGAAAAAAATGTTCCCATGGAATGTGCCTTACTAGACCCAATCATGAATATAAAAGAAGGTGTCCCTTTCACACATACAGAGTGCCCACCATGCCCAGGAAATAGTTACCTATTGTGGCACAAAATATAGATTTCCAACTTTCTATTCAAAATGTTATAACCATGTTGTTTGTGAATTTAATTAGTTTTCCAAACATATGACAAACTAAATTGAATAAATCAAACTGACCTTTAAATTTGAAGAATTATGGCCTATTTAAATGTCTATAATGCTGCAATAATAACCCAAGTTAATAACCATTTCATTCTCCTCCCTGAGAGGCTCTCTGGGTGATACACAATGTTATTAATTTTGGCATGATTACAAATTATTCCCATAGTTCAGGTTTAATACAGTATTGATGTTGTTATTAATATGGATTTGTCAGTAAAGATACAAAACTGAGTTAGTCCCAGCTAATGTCAGTTTTAAGGTTAAAAAATAAAAAAGAAAAAAGAAGCTTATATGGAGCATGTCAGGAAAAACCAATAAAACTAGATTTTCATTTTAAGATTATTTGGTTCAGAATGAGAAAAGATTCAAAATGATTAAACATCAAAAAATAAAATAAAAAGGCACTATGAATCCATCCTTTAGTAACTTTGGTTTTAAAAGTGTACATATAGGTTATTTTTATATTTTTTACATCATGATAATTCCTTGAGATTCTTTAAAAAATAAGTTTAGATCATTAATCACCACAGCTACACAAAGAGGGTAATTTTGTTCATGGCTTATTATTTTGTGAAACACATGGAATAGCATGTGAAGCGACAAACTATAAACATGTGATTTGTAGAGCAAGAAAAACTATCATGAACAAAAACAAATATGGCAGAGCTGTCTATCACAGGAGTAGAAAGCTCTAGCTGGATTCAAGTGTGAACCGGAATTTAACTTGCCCTTGCTTTTCACTTGTTTTGGTAATTACGAAGTATCTTTGTTCAAGATACTTCATCTGAAATGCTACATCAAAAACGTGTTTTAATCTCAGAAAGTTTGCAAAAAGCTCATGAAATAATGTTGGAGAAGCGCTTGATGGTGTCTGGACCAAGTAAGCTCCAGTTAGCAGGCTTCCACTATGTGCAAAAGCAGATATCACTTTCATCCAGGTACATCCATACTCAGAGAAATAAAGTAATTTCCACAAGGACCCACAGTTATTAAAAATTTGTGATGGGATTAAAACCATGTCATTTCTAATTACTCGATCAGTTACCGTGCTGTCGCATCTGCTTTAATTGTTTTCTGAGGTATGATCCCAGGTACAGAAGGTATGGAGTTTGATTTTTTTTCCACATAAAAATTAAGACTCCAAGACTTCTGCTTTCAGTAACTTAAATAAACCCTTACAATAGGGCAATTAGAAAAGCTGGATGAAATACGTTCTGCTTAAAGATATCAGATTGCTTTTAGGATGTGGAAGTCTAAGGGCAAAGCATTAAGAAAACAGAAAAATTCAGAAAAATTAATCCAACCTTTGCAGCTGCTTCTTCCTTGGAAGGGACCAGTGATGACAGACGAGGAAATTGAGAAGCTGCCTGAAACTATTCTTTGTACTCTGTATGTATTTGAAACTTTTTATAATTTTATTTTTCTTTTTAATTGGCACAGACTATTAAGTCAGCTTTTCTGCTGCTACAACTAAATGACCTGACAAGAATAATTTTAGGAGGAAAATGTTTATTTAGGGTTCACAGTTTCAAAGGTCTATGTCCAGAGAAGGAGTGCTCCCTTCCTCAAGGCTGGCAGTGAGGCTGTATGGCATGACAACAGGCATGGCTCCAGAGGGACAATCAGCTGAAGGTCACGTGGGGAAGCAGAGCAGAGAGCAACTCCACTTGATACAGAATGTATACCCTGAAACCATGCCCCAATCACTCACCTCCTCCAGCCATGCCCTTCCAGCCTGCAGCTTGGGTTAAAGTCATCGCAATGCAATCGTTTCACCTCAGCCTTCCTGAACTGTCACAAGTGAGCTTTTGGGGGAACACCTCATATTCAAACCATAATACATACTAAAGTTTAAAAAAAATTTCCATGAATGTGTCCTAAACTTCCTTTTCAACTCCCTCCCTGTGCTGTGATCCTTGAACATCCTTTGCTATCGCGTTTGCCTACGATGTTCCATGTTGATTGCTCTCTGGTTCAAAATATTTTTATTTTTCCAAGTCCGAAGTCATTTCCTCCTTGAGGCTATGATAGCACACAAATGAGAAGAGCCTTACAATGTTCACTTGCCACGTACTTTTTTGACTTTCCCATGGCAATGGACACATTCTCTTCTGTACATTTATATTTGCGTGCCTGTCACTTTACAAGCATTTTGTATGTTTTGGAGAAGGGGCTATGATTTATTTACTTTTTATTCCCTTATGAATTAAGTTCTGTGGGGTAAAACCTTATGCAATTGCAGAGAGGAACTTTTTAATTCAGATAATACAAAATTAGATAGAGTACCTTGGAAGAATCTCATGAAAGTTAGGGCTCTTAAAAGTTTAGCTTCAATAACTCTAAAGTAAACCCATTTGCAGCCAAACACGAGTTACAACATGTTTGGTTTGCAGAAGTGAATTCTCACTAAGTGGATCAGGTTCATTGATGTTTCAAGATGTTTTCTCTGACATATTTGAGTTTTCTGTCCTCTATCTAGACCTCAAAATAGTGTGAAACAGATTCTGTGGCTCCGTGTTCTCTGCATTTTACATTTTGGTCTCACTCACCAGTAGGACTGGAAGAGGAAGCACCCTAACATGATGGACTGTGCCAATTAAAGAAAGCCATGGACAGTGGCAGTTGAGAGCCACTTGGGGAGCTGGACATTCTCAGCCTTTTTAAGGTATAAGTGTCATATTTCTGAAAAAGTGGGAATCATCAGAGGGAAGAAATTGTTAAGATTTTGAAATAGGAAACACTGGAGTTCTGTTATTTGCTTAGGCCAAGAGCCATATGTTTAGAGAACATGGCTGTATTCTAGAATTTTATGATGGTGAAACTTAACTAGATACCAGAGCATAAAATACATTTTTATAACATTTTCTAAGGGGAATATCTTATCTATGGACATCTACCTACTTGTCTACCTGTCAAATTTGTCTAATATTAAACATCTTCCGGATGGGTAGAGTGATGCATACCTGTTATTCCAGTGGCTGCAGAGGCTGAGGCAGGAGGATCACAAGTTCAAATCTAGCCTCAGAAACTTACTGAGGCCTAAAGCATTTAGTGAGACCCTATCTCAAAATAAAAAATAAAACAATCTAGGGAACTGGTTCAGTGATTGAGCAAAACTGAGTTCAATTACCAGTACCCCCAAGAAAACCAAGACAACAACAACAACAAAAATCCTTCCATTTTCTTGAATATGCCTTCTATCTTTACATATGTATCACTAACATATAGAAGAGATAATAAAATATGGCATAAAATAGTGCCACCTGAGTGAAACTTTGAATGCTGAGGGACATCAAGAAGGAAGAGGTTATTCAAACAGTCCATCCTGCTGTCCATTGGAGACAGAGTCCAAGACTGTAACTGTGAAACTGATAGCACTAAGTTCGAGTAGTGGGTACATCAGTTAAGCTGTGCGATAGAATGAGGAGTCATCATCAGTGATTAGAACAAACACACATCACCTTTTCACTCAGTGTAAGGTCCAGTGGTAGATGATCGCTCTGTGGATGTCAAAGCTTTGAACCAGAATTATTGCCGGTCCTCTGCCCTTCCTTTCATGGTCACGGTGAGGAAAAGTCTTTCTGAGGACTTCGCTGTAGCAGAATCTTCCTCACATTTTTTTGGTCAGAACTGGATAATCTAGACACCCATAAATGATCTGGAGGATCCAATAATATCCAACCCACTCCTGAACAAAATTGAGGCATTATTATATAGCAGAAAATGGCTTATGAGGCATGAACAGCAATCTCTATAAAATCAGGTATTTCCCAGTTAACTTTTTCATTTAATTATGGTGACCAATGCTTCAACTTAGAAGTTTGTGGTGATGAGTTTTTGATACAATGATTGGACAGAATTAGAGATAATTTAGGGGAGTGAAGCCTGCCTAAATTCACACTTCGGTGGCAACCATCTGCTTCACTTAGTCCATCTACAAATAGAGACAAATCTGTCCTTCTTTAAATACTTTCTCAGAATTCGCTTCTTCTGTCCACCTTTCCTAGATCTAACTGATGTTCCCCACCCTTACCTCTTTTCCTGGTTAACTCACATTCAGGGTGGCAAGTTTGGGTGGATCACTCCTGGAAGGCAGAGATTCATCTTGTTCTACAGAAGTGTAGCCTTTACTTTGGCTTTTCAGATGAGTAATAAACATGAGTCACGTCAGCCTATTGTTCAGGAGATAACAAACTGGCCTTTCCTCTATATGTGGGCTCCAGGTATCACTGCCCACAGATATCTAGGGATATATTTTCAGTTACTAAAATCGTTGGGGAAAGATTTCATTTTTGCATATGATATATAAAAGATGTAAAGACTTTTCACCTCTTCCCTATTCCCCAAAGTCCAATGCCTCATGAGAATGGTTTCTTTCTGTCATATCTAAATCTCACTATATTTTTTCAAACATGTCCAAAGTACTGCATAAGTTTGAACATAACAGAAAGCATTAAAAGAGAGCACTAGATTGTACCTATTTTTCCTCATTTAATACCCAACAATTAAAGAATCAAATGTATTTCATTGTGGTGAATAAAAATTAAATTTATTTGCTCTCTGATACACTTTGAGAGCCACCACTAATGAATAGTTGAGTCTCATCAATCTCTGTTTATCTATTCAATCGAGACTCTCATAGACCAGATCCTTTAAGATAAAAGCAATATTAATACTACCAACAATGTCCACTGGCTTAGGGTCTTTACCTGTGGTTCACTCTTTTGTTCTGACTCTCATGATTTGGACTGGACATTGACTGCTCAGGAAAGCCCTAGGGTGACCAAGAGGATCCTTTCTTAATGGAAGCATGGTCAGCATTATTTTAGAAATAAGTTACACATTGATCAAAAGTAGTAGCTCTAAAATCCCCATGACTACCATAATGAGCTAGTTAAGATAGACCTCCTCTACATTATGTAGACTTCCCATGTTAATCTCCCTAAAGTCCACTAGCATCAACCCTCTACTCAGGAAACCTCACCTGTTCCCCATTACAAAAACTTTTTAGGAAGTATGTAATTCAACCCAGTAAATTAATTATGCTAGTTTTTTTTTCTTTTAACTAAATCAAGGGCAAATATAAGATTAAAGTGAAGTAGTTAAACCAATTATGAACAAAACACAAATTATTCAAAAGAAGTGCAATGACTGGAGTTTGTGTTCTTAGCAAGCTGATGTACCCTTAAGACTCTCTTAGTAAACATGTTGTATCATCAGGTTTGTCTTTTTTATCAGCTCTTTTTTTAAGAGAGAGACAGACAGTGTGAGAGAGAGAGAGAGAGAGAATCAATTTTATTTAGAGTTTCATGTGGCTTTTGTTGCTCCAACACTTCAATGTATACATGGTGCTGGGGTCTGAACCTGTGTCCTCATGCACATCAGAGAAGCACCATAACCACTAAGCCACCACACCAGCCCCTTTACTGGCTCTTTTGAAGTTACACAATCACAATCTATAGATTTATGCTCAAGACACTCAAAGTAGGGATACTGGTTTTGCCTTTTCTTTGGAGAGTATCAGACAAGAAAGACACTTTCCTCCTTTAGAAAGGGAATGACCTGAAGATGCCAGGAATCTCTGAAGGCCTTTTCAATTCCAATAGCTATAAAAATGGGGGGAAAATCAAATTTTGCAAATCCAATAATAGCTCCATCATTGGCATCTCTATCTCTTTATTTTCATTTGAATAAACAAAGAACTCATGATACAAGATTAAAAATAACTTATTTTGAAAATAACTTCATGGAATAGCAAATATACCCCAATAATTTTGTCCAAACTTACTTTACACTCTTAGATATTTTAATCTAAAACTCACATCATGTATTTCTTCTTCCTTTCAAATAACCTCATTTCTTTATATATCAGAATTTCTTTCCCCATTAGTAAAAATAAAATCATGTAGGTGCAATTTTGTTTTCTTTATACTTTGGGGACTAAATTTAACTAATTAACATTTTAATAACATTCCACCATTTGTTCCTGCAGAATTAGGGGACTTGCTTAAGATAGATTAAGATATACTTCGAACCATCTGGAACTCAAGCAGCTTTGATTTTAAATAAGTACTTGTTTTCCTATATGCTTGTGGACATTTTAGGGTGATTAACATATAGGCCATAAGGTAAACTATGGGAAGAATGGAATTTATTTATTTTTATTATACTTATCACACTCAAAAGATCTTGAATTGCTTTCCTAATGAGATTTAAATATTGGTGAGTATCCTGGCAGAACCAACACTCAAGGTAATACCGTAAAATCTCACTGATTCAGAATGATTGGGGAGAACTCAGTCTGTATAGGAAAGCTTTTGAATAATAAGCTTGTCAAGAACAAACACTTATTATATTCCAATGTGTGTATTGTAACTCAAAGAAAGTGCTGTTGCTGACAGAGATACCATGGAACTGGTTTGATGAATGACTAAGGACTAGTTTTGTAAGAAGCACCCACTGAGGACAGCAGTCTGGGTGAGGTACATACTTCCTTGGAGGGAAAATAAGCTGAGATTGGGAAATGTACAAAATCATGTATATGATGCTAGGCTATAAAACCTAGGCTATAAGACTTAAATAAATTTGCCAGCTAGCTTCATTTGAAAGAAGACCCAAGCCAATTTAGGTCACCAAGATAATTCCTTATTATGGGACCAACAGCACTAGCCAAAATATCTTCTTTGATATTCATGGGAATAAAATGAAAAAAGAGATTGGAAAAGAAAAATAACATAAAAATCTTGGCTGAAGGCTGGCACACCTAAGCAATGTGGTATTCTGCAGTAGCCTAAGTTCAAGGGCTCCTCATTGGGTTTGGTGCCATGCCAAGTCCACTGTGACAACTCTGTTAAGACAATTTCAAACTCATGGCCAGCCCAGAACTAACTCCCTCATTCTATGTAGAGTTGAGATAGTGCATATGTGTCTGTCACCTCTGTTCCTTCTTGGTCATGGCTTTGTCATTTGTCTTTCATTAGTTCACTTTTAGCACAAAAAGGTGAATTATTCCACCTTGTTTTTTCTCCTATAACCGCACAAGTTTTTTTTACCTTCATCTTCCTCTTTTATTATCATTCTTATCATTGTTTCATTTACATTCTGTTTTCAGACATACATTTGTAAATGAAATGCTAATATGCTGAAGAATTTATATCATTTATAATAATTTTCAAGTGCTTTTCTGTTTGTGGTTTTATGTAATCTTTATAATAACATTGAGAACTATCATTTTCTGTCATTTGACAAATAAAATAACTATATTCAACAATTTAAGAGGCTTATTCACAAGTACAGGGGCATTTTTTGACTCAACTTAATTGGACATAGAAGAAATTAGTTTTGATTGTGGAGAATTGGAGAGAAAGAGAACAGGAAGGGCTAGGGCACCCATACAAAGTGAAGCTCTTCTGAAATAGTTCTCTTAAGAGATTCCAAGTATTTGTGGTGCTTTATCCCTAGCTACATAAGATTTTGGTACAATAAGAGTCACTTAGCAAGTATTGATTTGTTAAAATCTCTTGGTTGTAAAGAAAAATACCAAATCTCTAAAATCACAAACTTGCTTAATGCCCTCCAACCTTTATTTTCTTACAAATGCAAAATTTTCTCGTTACTGAAACAAGGGAACATTCTGCAAAGCACAAGACAGATTGGGAGATGTGAAGACCTCAATCTTGGTCCTCAGACATATTATTTAGAAATTTCTGAGTGAATTTTCTCTTCATTAAAAGGAAAAGCAACAACTCCTAAGCAGGGTGGTGGTAAAAAAGAAGATGAATTGATGCATGAAGCTCCCAGAATGTTCCTTGGCACAGTGTACTTTATGTATACCAACCAGCTATTGTGTCTCTGCTGACTTAAAAACATGCTGAACCTCAGTATTTCCCTATAGAGTATAGAGAGGGCCACACAAGTTCTATCACAACAACTCAAATCTGCAGCCATAGCCAATATATAAATGAATGAGTATGATTGTGTTCTAATAAAATTGTAGAAACTACCCAAAAAACCTACAAAACTGCAGATTTGGCCTGTGAGTAGTTGCTTGCCAACCTTTATTCTGGCTCCTTGGCTTAGAGGAATTTGAGGTACAGATGGAAATGTATGGCAGAGAGATAGGATATACCCCAAAGATACTTTAGAAACTCCTTATTCTTGTTAGGATATCTAAATATGAGATTCTTCATTTGAAACCTGCCTCTTTCTAATAAAAGTCAAATTGTTTAATATGCTAGGTTAATCTAGGCCAGTCATGGCTTCCCTGACTTCAAATTCACAAGTACCCAAGAAAAGCAATCATGATCCAATTCAACAGAAGCTGTGAAGTAGGTAATTTTCCTTTAGAGCCATCTGTGTACCTCTCTGAAGTGGTAGGGTAATTGGAACAGTTCATTTTTTTTTCTGGAATTGGGTTAACAAATTATAACTACCCTCACCCTCTACTACTGTTACCAAAGTTAGTACAGATAGATAAAATGCTCAACTATGTGATTCCATTAATACTGAAATGCACATCTTCTTTCCCATTTTAATAATCTATCTTCCAGGAATTCCTACTAGGCATCACTTCTTCTCCAAAACCTTCTTGGATTATATTTGACACAAGCAGGTACTCTTCCTTGACCTATTATGTAATTTATGTTGTCTGTACTTCTATATCAATGTTTATGCTTTAACCTGTACTGTTTATTCAAGTGTTATCTTCCCATTTTGATTTGGAATAAGCTGACAATGAGGATGCAGATATTTCCTTCTCTTCTCCTCCACTCTTCCCAGCTTAGGGATGAAAACAGCATGTGTGTTTTATACAACATGCACGTTAATTCTAAAGGGCAAAAGTGGTAGCCTGCATCCTGTCGATATTTTCTACTGGTTCTCTTGAAGCTGAGACTAATGGAGCCCATCTTGTGTGCTACTTCGTCCCAACTCTAAATAGAGATTTGACAGTTGCCCCACTGGAGACTATTGCTGAAATTGCAACCATAGCTCATGAACAGATAGTAAATGTAATGAAGAACAGGAGAGTGTGGGAAATGTTTTCTTCACCACCCTGCATCTTGTCCTCAACATGATTCCACAGAATCCCACTCAAAAACTGACTCCATTCATGCCCAATGAGGCAGACCTATTAGGCACTCAATGAAAGAGATAAGGATCATTTTGCCAGGCTGTCAAATACCAGGATTTTTCTAGCTAAGTAAATGACTTAGAGGTCCTTTTCTAGAACCCACACAGTACACATGGTTTAAAAACTGGCCATCCAAGTTCTTTGCCTCCCTATGTTATTTACCTCTTAACGGTGTCTTCTCTCAGGTGCTAATTTTGTTGAATTAAAAACAAAGGAGCAAAGGCCTTTTACAAAAGGTTTTTTTTACTCTGCCTTTTATGATGGAAACATTAGTCAACAGTTATCCAACTTAAAAATCTTAAGAAATTTTAATAATAAATACCTATCCCATTTCATTCATCAGTATTTCAGAACTTCTAAAGTCTTTTAACATATTCTTTCCTTTGTTCAACACTATGAAATATGCATGGTGCATTTTGTGGTAACTCCTTTTTAAACAATAAATTCCAGGCCAAATAACTGAACTGAATGATCAAAACAGCAAGGTTGCAGTAGAGAGTCTAGCGTACATGCCAAGTTCCTACCCGCTACCTGAACTCATTTTATTGCAAGTACATCATATCTTTTTTCCATTCCTGAACTATGATCTTAACCTTGCATGATATTAATAGTCACTATATTTCCTAAACTGTATTCCAAAACATTTTACTTAATTTCATTACCTAATTAGTAAAAAATATTTTCTTGACAACGGCAAACAATGCTTTTGGAACTTCTATGCTGATGACTAATATAATTTCAGTACAAAGCAAGAAATAGAAAGGAACTTTCTCCATAAGAATATAATTCTCTACTTCTATTTTAGAAGACTAAGTTTATTATAGATTCTATATGCTTAAAATATTTTGAGATTATAAAACATCTTTCCTGGAAGGAAGGGAAAGCGTGTGTGAAGGTCTTCAACCTAAGTAAGGATTCAAAAAGTATCTGGAGAGGAGGAAAAAGTAGGGGAAAGATAGATTATTCATTGAATACTGGACATGCTAATCATCTCAGCTCTTAAATGAATATAAGCTAGGGTTGTTCAGAAAGTAATCAGACTCTGAGTGAGAGAGATAATCTTTCAAATAGGAAGCAAACAATGTCATGTGTTAACTCTGTTAGGAACCTAACTAACAGGCAGTGAAGAACCTTCTGAGAAGACAGCTCCAGCATTGAAACCCTAAAGTCAACAACAACAAGAATAGACATCAGAAAAATAAACAGGAAATACTGTAGTCTCCTTAGGCATTTCCTGAAGAACAGGTATCCTGAGGAATGATCCTGTCAACTAATTGGGAAATAAGTCCCCTACTAAAGGTTCAAAATACAAACAAAATAATTAAATTGTCTGTTGACAGAAATTTAAAAACTGAAATATTTTTAGATATTTTTATTATGAAATGTTATACATACTAAAAACTACATATAATAATAAACATTCTAATACCCACTATTCATATTAAACAGGGATCAACAAGGTATTTTGTTGTTTGACATATTTTTTTAGGAAAAATAAGTGCTTTCAGTACAATTGTACTCTCAAACTGTTCTTCCCAATCTTCTTTAGCGGTTGGGATTGATTCCCTCATTCACATTTTATCTCTGATTAGTCCAGCATTTCTCAAACATGTTTACTTACAGAAACTCCTTTTTATGTAACATCTATTAACAGACCATAGAAGTTCTGAAGTAAGTATTTAATTTTGGCATACTGATTTAAGTTTATGATCTGTCTTTTAAAAACAAGCTGGTGAATCTGCTCCAGACAGAGAGAAATGGGTCAGGAAAGAAAAGAGGTGCCTAAATGAACAATCACTCTTGGAGAAATAAAATTTGCAATGTGAGTCTCCACCAGACATTTTAGAGCTCAGGGGATGATTTCCATAAGCCAGATATGGAATTGTCTCCTTTTCCCAGAGGATGGCTCATCTGGGACTCTTAGATGTGATAGCAAACTTCTAGAACTAACAGCAACCCAGATGGATGTCCACTCTCCGGGTAAAATCTGCCAAGTATGATCTAGTCTCCAATGCAAAGAGGTTTCCTGTGAAGATTCAGTTCTGCTGCCATCTACCTCAGAGATACCCAGGCCCAACCCAAACTCAGAATGTCTAAATGTCTGAATACCTCTCTGTACCCTTCATGAACAGCAGCCTTCCATTTTCCTTAGTTTTAAATTTTGTTTGAAGTTAATGGTTTAAAATTTTTGTCCCTCTGATTCCCTCCCCAGATATAGGGAAGTTGGCATGCCATTCATTCAGCTGAGTCTGATTTTCTTGAATTGAATTGAAGGACAGGGAAGCAATACTGGGTAAGATCTGGACTGGAAGTAAAGCTGAGTTATCTTGCAATAACTTCATACAAAGATGAGCTGCATTCTGCTATGTGCAGTTCTGTGTAACTTATTGAACCTGAGTCAATTTAGTTCATGTCATATGTTGATTATTCAGGAGTTTCTGGGTACTTTGAGCACTTTTGGTAGCCCCTTGGGCTTTTTTAACTTGTCCCATGTTGTTATATTTCTTTGCCCTATAAAGATGCAACATGGTAGAAAGAGCACCCACCCAGATGCCCCTCACTTAACAAGTGGGTACAAAACTTTTGTACATATATACAATGGAATACTACTCAGACATTAGAGAAGATGATATTATGGCTTTTGAATCCAAATGGATGGAAATGGAAAAAAAAATGCTAAAGGAAGTATCCCAATCTCAGAGACTAATGACTGAATGTTTTCTCTCATTTGTGGAAGCTAGAATACATCTGGAAACAGTATGTTAGATGGCTAAGCTAATAATACCCTCAAAATGTATGAAGTTTTACACAAACAGGGGGATCATTGCCTAGGAGACCTGGAGGTGTAGGGAGGGGGGCATGGTGGTGGTGAGATTAGGAAGGATATCTAGGAGACTGGAGGGAGGGAATATGGGGGAATCATCAGAAGGAAATCTCTAACCTCCAGGAGATGTCCATTTAACATAAGGGTTCTTCTGGGAGAAACATAGAATCACAAGGAATCCAAGGGGGGCATCCATGATATGGCATCAGCCTTGGCTAACTATGTAAATATACATTTGTTCTTGATTTTTTGATAATGATACCCCTCAATTGTAACTCCATATTCATCTAATTAAAAAAGAAACCAAAGGAAAATTGAAAAAAAAGTATAGAATGTACCATTTACTTAGCTATTTGACCTTATGAAACACAATTGCCTTCTCTATAGTACAGATTCAATGTGCTAATACATGTGATAAGTTTGTCTTATTGCTTAGCAAGTAGTAGATCCACAAAGTTGAAACTATTTTTATTACAGCTATTATTACAAATAACTTTAAAACAAAACAAAACTTGCATTCCTTGGGGAAAGCAAGGCATAGTTGTTTTTTAGAGTGTTTTTGAGAGTAAGTGGTGCCGTAGAAATTAGCTTGAAATATTTCCATGAAGAAGAGACAAAATAGAGGACAGAATAGAAAAGAAAGAAACTGAGCAGACACTTGTGACCTAGTAGGGTCATGGAAGTGAAGGGTTCAATTAATATTTAATTAACATTTTACCAGACAGGAATAGAGAGAGAAGTCTGTAGTTGATGTGACACACAGGGTCAATTGAATACCACCAAGTGTCCCTTTGTCCCAAACCTCTCTCCCCTCTGGAAATATGGGAAAAGACTGCAAGGCACAAGTACATCTCTGCCCTGTTTCATCCTTCTGTTCACCTACAATACTATGGGAAAACATTGCTGCTTCTCAATCCACTGCTTTGCAAGACAGGCCCTAATTGGATGGATTTTGCTTCATGAAGGAAGCAAGATGGAGATGAGGGCCCTATGTAACTGATGAAGGTGCAAGATGGGCTGGTTCTGCTGACAGATCCAGCCCACCAATGGCTCCGCATATGCTCCCTCATACATTTCTTTGTGGGGCTCTGCATCTTCTGCTTGGGTGCTTGTTCAAGTCTCTCACTTTTCCACTCTCACCTCTATCTGAGCCCTATCCATCCTCCATGATATCATTCAAGTCCCTCTCTTCTAGGAACAACTCACTCAGCCCCTCAGCCTATAATCTTTTGTCTTGCACTGAGATGATATGATCAGTTTTACTCATGTCTGCTCCAATAAAATTGTAAGCTCCTTTTAGGGTAGAAACAGGTCATCTGTATTTCCTTAAGCTGCTAGCACAGAAATGAGCATATGAAAACTAATTAATAAATGCCTGTGAAAAGGAATGTTTTGGAAACCTAAGCTTAAAAAGTGCATAAAAAATGCTTGAGGGACATAAAAAAAATTAGAACATTCCAAGTCCAAATACATTCAGTCTTGCAAATGCAGTTAAAAAGGGTCTCCAGAGCAGACCCCAGAGAGCCTTTGAAGGTATCTGTCATGTGAGCTTGAAATGCAGCATTGTCATTATTCAGATGGAAAATAGAATCACTTATGAGATCATGGCTCATTGTCAATTCTCTATATATTTGCATTTATTGTGACAGATGCTGTCGAATCTCATCCTAGTTCTATTATTCTACAGATATAGATTGGACCTCTTATGCTATACAATAATAATTAGGATAATATCACCCATTAACTCTCGGTGCCCCTTTCTATCTGGAAGGTTCAGAGAAAGCTTTGATGATTGCAAGCCTAAACTCTACTCTGTTAGTTTCAACTGGACCTTCACTTTCTCCAAAATTTCATTTTTGACTGAAATATTTCATAGGCTATTCACATCCCAAAAGGGATTTTTTTTCAAAGTTTGAGATAATAGGTTTCAGCCATTTTGACTTACAGCAGAATGAATAAATGCATTTTCTCCACAGAAAATTCATAATGCCTTAAGCTGAGTTTGTGCCTATGAAACATTCTTAACCACCTACTGAATTGCTTTCTCTTTATTTTTGAGGTTAAATGGGAATCCTGGAGCCTATAGTAGAATTTCACCATATATGCTGGTGGAAAATTAAGAAAACAATAAAGAAAAAAGAGATAGAGTTTTATATTTATCAGGCAGCACAGGGAAGACAGTGAAACTTTCCAAGAATTTATTGCCATATTTTTCAGGTCAAATGCCCACTGTTTACCTACTATCCAAAGACCTATACACCTTGGAATCATTTTACCTATACTTTAAATATAAGTCATTACTTGTTTATCTTTCATTAGTAAGTATAATAAAGGAGGAAGGAACCATGGGATGTGTTGGATATCTCAACATCAACCCTCCATTTGGAGAGAGGAAATAGGCCCAGACTGTATAGGGTAGAGCCTGAGGAATGTGATCTTATTACAGAGGAGTTTGCAGTAGTGAGGAGCTCAGCTGTTGACTTCCTAACACCAAGTTAGATGAAAATGCTCTGCCATAGGGCATAGGTCATGAGGCTATATACTAATAATCTGATAGCAAGGAAGTGGGATTGAAGAATACTTTGATCTGTGGCCAGTATTATTGGAAATGGAGATGAGTCCAGCTTACAAGTCTGTCATTAGGTAGGAGAACTCATAGAATGTTGTCAAACCACCAATCCTCCAAATGGTCTACATCAGGTCAACATGCATCCTTAGTAACAAAGATGGGAACTGACCTCTAAGTACTAGAGGGAATCCAGGTAGAAATGTAGGCATACCTCTCTGGGAATGGTTGTGGGTACAGAAGGTCCTTCAACCAGCAAGCACTGCAAGTACTGGAACATCAGAGTCTGAGAGGCATGACAACTATAAGCCACAGATTAACTTAGCTGTTATGCTTAAATCCAAAGACCTCAGTCTGAGAGTAGTCCCAAGTCATGGATAAATTTCCCCACATCCTTTTCACTGTCTCAGATATTATTGTGGTTTATGGTTTACCCCACTTACAGATAACACATCATCAGGAATGCAAATAAGACTGAAAATCAGTAAGGCCCTAGACTCTGATAAACCCTCTCAAACTGAGACATCTATGAAGCTGACTTACAATCTGGAGATAAGTTATTTTTAGATATTTTATTAATTTTTAAGAGGAATGCATGTCCATGGTTTAAAAATGTGAATAACACTAAACTCCTTTTAGAGAAAACAATAGTGTTGATTGCTTCTATCTGTCCTACCAGGAGTCTTGCTTTCTAGAGCAAGTACTATAAATTCATTCTTATTTTAGAATCTTTAAATATGCTTAATATCTTTCTATTATATATTTTAATGTTTTTCCTTATGCTGTATATCTTCATTTATAATATTAGGCATCACCAACAGCTATCCTTGCATGAGGAATATTTTGGTTTTGCCATCCTCTCTCCTCATGAATATCTCTCTCCTACCATCTCTTCCTATTGCAGTTACAACACAAAATTTAATCTTACATAACACATATATTGGTCTCCTATATTTGCTTTGCCACTTTGGTCCAATTTATGTCTTTTATATTTGAGATAGCAGTTGTTTCTGTTGTTTCATTGACTTAGCTTTTGGAGATTTTCTCAAAAGTCTGGTCATTCATGACTGCATTTATACATTCCTGACTGCATTATAGGATATGAGAGCTAACAGGAAGCTCTAAGTGCTTACAAGGGGCTTGCTGACTCTAGGATGAGAGAGAGCTCTGAACTGGTATTTCCAGGGGGAACTCAAACATCAGTCTTTGTAGAATTTGCTGCCATGGGTGACTCAGTGATATCTCTGTTCTCTTGCTTGTGTTATGGAAGTGGTGATCAATGGGACAGGTCCTTTTCACTCCAACATTTGGGCTTCCCATAATCTCTGAATTACCCTCTTGCAGTCTTTGTACTCCACAATACTCAATGTCTCAATGTCTTCATAGACCTGTCTGATTTATTTTTATTGCTGGAGCTTTCTCTGCATGTTAGGTAGAAAGAGAACAGTGATAGAGAGGAACAGATAATCTCCATGGAGAAGAAAAAGTGTGCTTAAGTACTATTTTTACCATGCATAAATTTTTACTCAGTTTCTCTGACCCTACTGTGCGTAATGCCTCCTTACTGTTAACCATTCTGGGGTTTTAGAGGACAAATATTCCAATTAACTTGTCCATACCTCTCAGAAGGATACAGATTTTCCATCTCTCTGCTCTGCGTAGTCAATTACCACTCCACCATTATTTCTACTCTCCCGTGATTTGCTGAGGTCTCCTTCCCTATTCTCATCCTTTCATGTTGCAGTCAACTCATATGTTTAATATGATGTCTATTGTGTATATTTTAAAAATCTTCTAAACTCTTCCTGTTTGCTTTCAAATAGAGAAGTCTTGGACACCCAATACTGTTGAGAAAATATATTAGAAGTGGACATTCTGAGAATTGTGGAGCATAGTAAGCATTTTAGGTTAAGTATTATTCTGAGTAATCCTGAAACAATGCCAGGTGGGTGGCTGCCCATTGTACCTACCTATGAATCAACCCAGGATTGAACAGGAAGAACTATTCATTTTCCACACATGTATGACTCTTGTCAATGTCATGCAACATGTGGTCATATATTGTGTGTGTGTGGTCATATATTATATTTGTCTTGACAGAAACCACTCCAGGATACAACTTAGACTACTAAAAACCCAATTTGGCCAATGGATCTTAAAAAACCTCAACTGCACACTGAGAAGTTCATACACATCCAGAAAGAGGATTGTCCGAAATGGAGAGTTTTGGCCATGGCTACCTTTAAGTCCTCTTCCTCCAGACAAGTCAAAGGAGGAACTCCCCCCACCACCAGAAATCAACTAACACTTCCACAGAGCCTGATTATCCCCTGCTTGACCAACTAGTGGTGTGAGACTAATCAGAATTCCCCGCATGGCACAGCTATTCCTGAATCTTAGTTTGCGTATCCAGAATAGTAGATAATGAAATTATACTTTCAAGCTTTAATATATTTCATTTTTTATTGCAAAAGATGTTAGAGAGGATTATTTGTGCTTGGCACTGTGTCTGAGCTCTTCTAGGGAAGATAGAATTTGATACAACACCAATTTATTTACTTTCTTTTCAACTAGATTTCCAGAATAGCAATTTTTGTATTTATTTATAATGTTTATCATTGCTCTAATGCTAATTTAATCTCTTTGAAAAAATATTCAGGCTGGTAATAAATGATACACTGGGAAATAGGGAATTGATAATACTTACTGATTTCAAACTCTGTCTGAAATTCCAGTTTAAATTTACACTTAGGAATTATTTATATCCTCTTATGTCATATCAATTTAAATAATATCCCACTCACTGGGGCATAAAGAATAATGCTAATATTAAAGTTTCTGTTTAATATTTGCTAATTGCACATGAAGGGCTTATATCAACTGCATTTAGGGTGTTTTTTTATTTAATTTTACTGTATTAGAAAATCTATGAGGTTAAATATCCTGAAATTATTGCTTTTAAATATTGAGTAATAACAATATTGTCCCCATGATGCACTCTATATCATGTGGCCTTGAGTAAGCTCTCTCCATGTCACAAAGTTAGAGGAGGCAGCAGTGTGTTTGGTCTGATATTGTTATGAAAAAGAGTGATCGTACTCCCCTTTTAAAATATCAAATCTGCATTATGAAAGCCATTTTCTTCATGAAGTCTGCATCATGTTATTGATGGAGTTGTAGATTTTATAAAACCAAAGCCCTAGAAGTGAAATGAACCTGATTATTACAATGGCGGTTCCTATCTTCAAGGGATACATATAATCCATCAGTGCCCTCCCTCCCCACACTCTGCTTGATCTTCATCCTTTGTTTCTCCCAACAAACTTCAATCAAAAATCTCCATATTCTGGCAGAATGATAAGTATTAAAAGAGGCTTAGGACCCAGACTAAGACCACACATCAATGAGCTGTGTGACCTGGGTCACATTGTTGAGCTTCTCTGGGCGTTGGTAGTTTCTTTTTCCTTCTGTAGAAGAGAAATAATAAATCTTCCCATGAAAGGCATTTGGAATAACAGAAAAAGGTGTTTTGAAAATCTCTATTCCAGGATGTTTCTTAAGTAAAGTTTCCTTATTACAAAATAAAATCAACAGTGTAATAATAATAACATTAAAATAGTGGTAGAAAACTTTTGCAAGTGATGGATGCATTCATGACATTAATTCTGGTGATAGTTTTGTGGATGCATACTTATCTCCAAATTCATCAGGATGCATTCATTAAATACTTACAGATGTTTTTATGTCAATCATACCTCAAAAAAGTGGTTTAAAAGCAATTTCTAGTCAATAGTAGATATCATTAAATGGTTGTATCATAAGTGACCATAGGTCTTGGAAGTCTATGGGTACAAGTTTTACACAATAAAATAATTTAGATTCCACTAACTCTTTTTAACACCTCCTCCAGTCGGGCTTTGACTTTCAACAGAATCCTCTCAAACATTTCCAAAATACTGACCATTAAGTGGAAATAATAAATACTGTGTTGCAAATAATTTTATACCTGCCATCTTGACTCCTGCTCCTACCCCACCAATATCCACATAAAAACCTACTATTTACAGAGTTGAAATTTCTGTGTCCAACTACTTTTTATCCTAATGTGATGGCCATTTTTTCCCCTACAGATTACTCAGACTTGGCAACTCCCTCAGACCTCCTTGAATATCACTTAGATTTTATCTGAGACATTCCACAGGTAAGGCTGTGGTTCCTACTAAGCATTGTCCTGTTCAGCAGCAATATCCACAGAAACATACCCTTACCCTAATTGTGGGAGAAATAAGTCATGTATACAAATAGCACTTCTTTTTATAAGAATATTGCATATGGCACAAAAACAATACAAATAAAAATTGAAGGAAATAGAGACCTTACGTGTTGAAACTATTGGTAAGAAGCTTAAGGAAGTGATATTTTCTGGCCTCTGCATAGAAGAAGGGTGTTATTTTGGCAGAAAATAGAGGAAGATAGAACCATATAGTATGGAGATTGGAAGAAAGTTTCTCAACAGCAGAAGGCAAGTGTGAAGGAGTATTGCAAAAGAGTTTGGGCAGAGGGAAGATAGAAAAGGCACTGTGGTGGTAGTGATGTTTAGGCTGCTGCTGGTAGCAGCTATAGTGGTTGGGCTGTGTGCTGATGGTGACGATTGTGATGATGTTGAAATACTGCACTATTTTATTCTCATCTCCCATCAATAAAACCCTGAATTTCCAACATAGAATTTATTTAACCCTAAAGTACCTACACTTCCTTTCTTGTTCCCTTTAATACTCACTGTTTTAGTCAGCTTTTTGCTGTTGTAAATAAAAGACCTAACAAGAAAAATTTTAGGAGGAAAAGGTTTATTTAGGGGCTTACGATTTTGGAGGTCTTAGTCCATAGGAAGCCAGCTCCATTCCTTAGAGTTGGAGGTGGGCAGAATATCAAGGCAGAAGAATGTGGCAGAGGGAGCAAAGAGCTCACGACATCACTTCAGGAAGCAGAGCAGAGAGAAGAGATCCATGTCAGATACAGAATATATATCCCATAGGGAGCCCCCAGTGACCCACCTCCTCCATTCATACCCCACCAGCCTACAGTTGCCAGTTAATCCCCTCTAACTGATTGGGTTAAAGTTTTTACAACCCAATTATTTCATCTCAGCCTTCCCAAATTGTTACATGTGAGCTTTTAGAGGATACCTCACATTCAACCCAAAGCACTCCTTGACTACATTTTAAGCATACTGATATAGGAGCCAAGGGAGTAGAGATGGGTCTTATCCCGTGGACAGCACCCATAATTACTGGAATGAAGAGAAAAACTGATGGAAGAGGCACAGTCTGAAGTAGAAATGGTATGTCTTGATAAGACAAACTTGTATTTTACTTTTGTTATTAGCTTTCTTACTGATGAAACATTTAAAATACTTCACTGTAGTAAAATAGTTAAAGCTGTGCATTTTTTCTTCATTGATTAGCTAATCCATGAGTCCCAAAAGTTCATGTTGTGTCATATTTGAGGCAGTTTTAATGTCCCTACTCTCCAAATATTGCCATTTTATTTTCAAGATATGGGATAGTGGTGTTGAGTGACTTCTTAGAACTTGGCTCAAACAATTGTCATTGTCATAAACTTTTGTCACCATTCCTTCTTTGCTACAGTTGTCTAGAGACTAAAAAAAATCTCTCTCTACCAAAACCCATTCTTAATTTCTTGTATCACTGCACCTTTCATGGAAAAATGATCCAATGCATTTCATACATCTGTCTGGTTTTTGAAAGAAGTCTGAAGTAAAAGAATTTCCAAGAATGGAAACACAACATGTGGCAGTGAGATAACCAGGTGAATATCTGAGGGGAGAATGTTCTGGAAAGTAAAAGCTTTCACTGCATAGAAATGGAACAAATTCTCAAGTCCCATAGACACAGGAAGTTTCTAGTAATCAGATACGAGGGAGAAATATTGTAGAAAGAAACCCATCAGTGGGAAGAAATTTCAAAAAGATGATGTTAAGGGGTTCCACACATCTGACACTGGAGATCTCAGGCAACATGACTATCAACCAAAGGAGAAATATTTTTGGCAGGTGAAGCTGTTAAAATTTTCCAAAAAATAGTAAACAGAGGCTGGCTGTAACCTCCATAGCATGGTTGAATTGGGTTTTGGTCTTCAATGTAAAACATCAGGAAGTGTAGTAAAACAAATATTCTCCACAAAAATTTACATGCTATAAAACATTCTCCACAAAAATTGTTAGTAGTGAGTATTCTATGAATATAAAGAATATATTGGATAAGTGTTTCTGGTTTGGGAGACTAAGTAGGACTCTAGTATGAAGCTAATGAAATGAAACTCAAGAATGTACATATGGATACATCTGTAGTTAATATTTTTAAATGACTTAATTTGGAAGTTTATAATTGATTGATGAACAACAACTTCAGCTTAATAAATGTTGATTTTGGCCAACCAAGAAATCAATAGGGGCTTAATAAAATTAAAAGAAAATGCAGGGCCTGGAGTGTTGGCTCACCACTTATGGTGCTTTCCTGGCATGAGTGAAGACACAAGTTTAAACCCCAGCACCACACACACAATGAAGTGTTGGAGCAACAAAAGCCACATGAAAAACTAAATAAAATTGATTCTCTCTTTCTCTCTCTGTCCCTCACTCTTAAAAAAAAAGAAAATAAAAATATATCACTCATTTAATCAGATAATATATTAGTTTTTAAATCATAAAGTATGATACTGTCTAAGAAATTAAGAACACTGAATGTTTAATTAGAAGTATATTATCCATTCAGTCACTTTTCAGAATGAAACAGAAAGAAGGAAACAAAAGAAGGAAGTAAGAAGATGGCCAGGAAGGAGGGAGACACAGATGTGCTTTTTAACTGTATATAGAGCAATGCTGCATGTGAGAAGGCACAACACACTATTAAAAAAGTAGGAGACAATTTCATGGTGCAATATAAAAAAAGTAAATCTGGGGGGCTGGAGCGGTGGCTTGGCAGTTACAGCGCTTGGCCGGCATGTGCAAGTACACATGTTCAAATCTCAGCACCCATGTACACAACTAAGTGTCAGAGCAGCGAAAGCCATGTGAAAAACCCAATAAAAATTGATTCTCTCTGTCTCTCTCTCTCTTTGTGTCTCACTGTCCTTCTTTCTTAAAAAAAAAAAAGTAAATCTGCACACACATACATACACACACACACACACACACACACCTGTGTAGGGATGGACTTTTAAGCATTTCACCAATATTTTAATAGGATCCAGAATATTCTATCACTAGAATTCACTTTTCTAAGTTGAACTCATGTGTTTGAAACACAACTGGAAAAAGAAAACTATTACTGCTTATTTTAGGTCCCTAATACATGAATGTGTAGTAGTTTATCTAAATAATTATCATTGTTAGGCATAATAGCTTGGGCATTTCTAATGTAACCAATGGAATATTTAATATGGTTAAGATGACACAAGAAGTTATCTAGAAAATTATGGATACCACAAAGAGAGACTTATTTCAATATCTGATTCAAACTTGATTTATAGATCAGAATCATTATGTGTACTGTGGATTATGCTCTTCTCTCCAAAATGAAATTGTTTCCTAGATTTCCTTCTTGAAAATGGTGCCACCATCTATTCCTGGTGCCTAGAACCCTCTCTCCTGTAACCTCATTTCCCTCCTTTATATACCTTGCCTTTTATTCATTCTTTTTATCTACTGATTCTCCACATGCTCATCATTTATCATTTGGATTATTGTTTCATTACTTAATTTCATACTGTCGCCAGAGTGATCTATTTAAAACACAAATCAAATATCTTTCTTACTTTGGGCAAGGAGAAGGCATGGGTTTGTTAGCATAACAATGTGGCATGAATAATGATGGCAATAGTAGGAATTGAAGTTAGGTATCAGCTTAGGGTGGTATCACACACAAACAAAAATGACCAACAAGAATTCTATCTCAGATGAGTCCCATCTTCTCAATGAGTTTTTGAGACAGTTAAACACACCAGGAAAAAATGCACAATTCACCCAAATGTTGCCTTTCATTAATAGCTGAAGATACACCTGAGATCATTTGCAGAAAGGCAGATGAAAAAATATACTTCCTGTCATAAGCTCTAGGGGTTCCTCTTGTCCCTTCCCTTTCCCACTCCCAAAGTTTAGGCTGGTGTGTGAATGCATGTGTGCAGAGGCAGAAAGACAATGCGACCAGCTCTACAGAGCAGTCTTTGCTAGGAGAAGATAGAAGAGAATTGGAGAGTCATGGGGCAAGGCTTTGCCTAAGAATAAGAAATGAGATGAGAGGACAAAAACAGAAACTTGGTACAGTAACCTGTCCACCAAGAAAATATGACACCGAGTGTGCTGTGGTCTTTGATTCACCTGATAATGCTCCCCTCCTTGAAATGCAAGAAGATGGTTAGAAGAGTTGCAGAGTAGGCAGGAAGAAGAGAATTTCTGTTGGGTCCCCAGAGCTACTGATACCACATCCTTTATCCCTGCCATTAGGAGCCACCCTTTATTGAGTGCTCACTCCAAAAGCAGTCAAGACACTGCAGGAAGTCTAGTTTTACCTACTTATGTTAAATAAATCAGTCCTCAATGTAATCCTGCGTAGTGGACTCTGCCTTAGTTTTTTCATTGTTCAGGTGAAAGATAAAAGAGGTTAAAAACTGGAAGTGCTGAATATAGACAGATGTGGGGATTTAAGGATTTTGTGCTTTGGGGAGCATAGAGTTGCTAATCAAGGCAGCTGGAAGAATGGGAACAAGCCCTAGATATCAACAGAGGAGGAATACTATGGAGAGAGTATCTCTCGGGGCATGGAGCATGATTAAAGGCATAATTCTAAAGGAAGTCTGTGAAGATAAATCTAGATAAAAAGTCACTCAAGATGAGGAATCTGTAAAAACAAGATTTGTGGTCATGTCCTGAATCAGCCAAATGCATGAAGAACCTCCAAGCAGGAGGACTGGCTGCTGCTCTCAGGGGTGGGTCAGGTCAGGACAGTATCTGCCATTCTTGACATTCAGGATTCCAGTACACTGTGCCTAGTCCCAAATGAGTGCTGTCTTCACAGGCACGGTCCTCGCCTGCTCCACTCAGGACTTCCACATTAACAATCTACTCCCACGGCTGCCCCTGCCCGTTGTACTAAAAGCACCTTGAAGCTTAAAACCTAATGTATCAAAATGGCTGGAGTACCATCTCTAGTCCCATTTGAATTGAAAAATATCCAACTTCAATGTCCAGTGCAATGAATTGATTGAAATCTGCCTGCATTAGAAGACTTCAAGGACATGATGAGCACTTTGGTGACTCCCACTATTCCCCAGTTAGTCTGTGCCTGCAATTCTCCCATTGAAATGCATACTTTTAGCTTAAATGGAGTTCTCCTTTGTGATCAAAGTACAAATCTCCCTTGTGACAGCTGTGGTTTAGTCTGATTTTGGTCACTTAGAGCTTGAAATAAGTGAAGAATCTCAGAGCAGATACTAAGAGGGGAACAAGAAGCCTGTGGGAAAAGAAAAATGTCTTCATTCTGTACACCCCTTCTTAGAGAAAATCCTACCGCCTTCTTATTCATTCAGTGCATGAACTTCTAAGCCTCATTATCGTTTACCCTGGTCAAATGGTAACATTTCTGTTAGACAAACCAAGGAGTTTGTAAGGAGGAGGGTTTAGTCAATGAAATCAATATCCATAACTAAAATTTAGTTTAGCCATATATTTTATTTCAAATATATATGGAATAATCTATCTCTTGGCACATAATCTCAGATTCAGCAAGAGTAGACCATGCCTACATCCTATCTCATCCCCAGAGAAGGGTGATAAAGTTTTCATGGTGGTCAAGACTTCTCTGGCCCTGGGGATGTTTGAATGTTTTTGTATTTTGCAAACTCAGCCTCAGGTTAGTTAGAGGAGTCTGAATAAATCATTAAAATTCTCCATAAAGATACGTGGTCCTGATGTAGAAGTAAATTAATTAGAACACTTTAGACAAAGGGAAATCATAAAGAGCGTTATATTCTGACCCCTCCCAAAGTACAATTATTTCTGAATTCTTGTTACCACTTTGAGCTTTCCTCTTCCCCAGATGCTCAATGTATCAGCAGCTCAGAGAAAAATTTCTTTCAAAATCCCCAAGGCTGAGGTGTCAAGGAGTAAATAGATCATACTCCATGGGGAATTCTGGCATCCAGAAAGGAATGGTTTGGCATTTATGAGACCTGGGATCACCCCTGGTTCCCTCATAAACCAGCTGCAGGATTATGAACACAGTATTCTACCTTTTTTGTTTATCAAGGCTCTTACATCCAAGTGACAGAAATTCAACTCAAACCCATTTATGTAGAAAGGAGTCTTCATTGGTTTGTGTGAGCAGGAAATCCAAGGGATGAGAGGCTCCTTTAACTGAAGCTGGATTCAATCCAGTTGACTCATTTATTCATTCCACAAATATTGGTTAAGGGGCCACTTCAGATCAGGACCTGTTCTAGGTGATGAAGTTGTAACAGCAAACAAAACAGACACACCTCTAACTAAATAGTATGTCAGACAGTGATAAGTGCTATGGAGAAAAACTGAATAGTATCAGGCAGGACAAGAGTGGCCGGTTTTTACTAAGTGTTCAAAGAGGGTGATGTTTTAGTAGAGGTCTGAATGACCCTGGGTGTGAATCCTTGGCGTGTTCTGTCACTGCTTCCACTCTGCCATGGACTATATTCTATCTGTTTTTCTCTCTGGCTCTGTTTTTTCTCCCCAGCTTTAGTCTCAGAAGTTTCATTGTACATGTCAGAAAAGTTAGCCCTGGGAATATCTGGCCCAGTTTGCTCATCTCTTTGGAGGTGAGACGTATTCTCTTTCAAAGTGTCCCCATCCATGCCTGAGGAGTGACTTTAGCCATCTAGGTAAAAAGAGAAACATGGATGTAGCACCAGAGAAATGGAGTGTTTGATTAGTCAGCCTAGATCACGTGTCCAGATAGGAGCATAATAAGAAGACTGGATGATTGACAACATCACCAGATGAAAGAAGACTGTTAGGAGAAGACTTTTAGTGGGGATGGTGTCTGTTATGCAACTGGCCCTGAATATTCTTATCTACAATAAAAAGCTATGCTTAAAATAAACTAGGGCATTCATAGAGATGTGTGAGGAATGAGGGGTGAGGGGAGGAGGGAGGGGAAGGGTGGTAGAATAGAGTGGGCTCTAGGCGGTGAATCTAATTTTAAGAATATATACATATATTGTTTTGGATGCATTTTTGATTGTACAATAACTAAATTTCTTTAGGTAGCATATGCTAAGTGCCTTATATAATGCTACTTATTAAGTATTGACTACTGTCCTATGGAATTCATGGGTCTTGCTTGTACTCTATATGCCTCTTGCTGGTTTGGGAAGTGTAGTGAGCAGACTCACAAGCTACTTCTGCACTTCCCTGTTCTTAGTAATTGCCACAACTCATTCTATTACACGGGGCTCTTCTTCCCAAGAAAGGAAAGAGTCTTCCACAATTCTCCCAGCAGCTCACTGAAGATGACCACTCAGTTCTATTCCTCATGATGTCCTAATAATTCAGGGGTATAGATACAGGAATACCAAAATGATAAAACACTGAAGCCACACACATAAGCATATATTGCAAAATCATTGTGTCTTTGTTCTCAGGCCTGAAAGGCATGACAATAATAAAAGAAGCTTACATTCTGCTTTTATTCTCTAGAAAAGACTTCAATTAAATTTAGCTTCTGTCCGAGACGCCACATCTGCCCAAGAAGCAGGCCCCAACCTCAAAACAGTCCTTTCTCCCAGCATGTAAACCTCAGCATAGAACATGCCATGTTCTTTTACCTCAAAGTGCTGATATTTGCAAGTAAAATTGAGAATGGAAACTGAAGCAGGAACTCAAAATATATCAGAGGTGTTGGTCACTATGATGATTACGTCAATGTATCAACTTGACTGGGCCATAGGATGCCCAGGTATTTGTTTACACAGTATTTCTGGGTATATCTGTTAAAATGTCTATAGACAAGATTAGCATTTGATACTTGGAAATTGAATAATTACCTCTTAAAGGAAGGATGGGTAAAAGAGGAAATGAGAACAGAGATTATGAAGTTTTTGGAATTGAACGAGAACGAGGAAACAACATACCAAAACCTCTGGGACAGTATGAAAGCTTTCTTAAGAGGTAAATTTATAGCACTGTGCGCATACACCAAAAATCTAGAAAGAGATCAGATTAATAGCCTTATACTTCAACTCAAACAACTACAAAAGGAGGAACAGTCCAACCCTAAATCTAACAGAAGACAGGAAATTACCAAAATCAGAGATGAAACCAACGAAATTGAGAACAAAAAAGCTATTCAATCTATTAACAAATCTAAGAGTTGGTTCTTTGAAAAAGTTAACAAAATTGACAGACCCCCTTGTCAAACTCGCCAAAAGGAAGATCGAAATGAAACAAATCAACAAAATCAGAGACGAAAATGGGGATATCACCACAGACTCATCCAAGATACAGAAGATTATCAGAACCTATTTTGAAAACTTATACTCTGCCAAATTTGATAACCTGGAGGACATGGACAGGTTTTTGGACACTCACGACATCCCCTCATTAACACAGGAGGACATTGAAAATCTCAACCAACCTATCACAGAAAGCGAAATTAAAGCAGCAATCAAAGCTCTCCCAAAAAAAGAAAAGCCCAGGTCCGGATGGATATATGGCAGAATTCTACCAAGCCTTCACAGAAGAACTAACACCGATCCTCTACAAGCTCTTCCAGGAAATTGATAGAGAAGGAACACTCCCAGACACTTTTTATGAAGCAAACATTACACTGATTCCAAAGCCCAACAAGACACATCAAGGAAAGAAAACTACAGACCAATTTCCTTGATGAACATTGATGCAAAAATCCTAAATAAAATATTAGCAAATCGGATACAAAAGCACATTAAAAAGATAATTCATTATGATCAAGTGGGCTTCATTCCAGGAAAACAAGGCTAGTTCAATATACGCAAATCAATAAATGCAATTCACCACATAAACAGAATTAAAAACAAAAATCATATAATCATCTCATTTGATGCAGAGAAGGGATTTGATAAAATTCAACACCAGTTTATGCTCAAAACTTTGGAAAAGATAGAGATCAAGGGAAGATACTTTAACTATGTCAGATCCATTTATGACAGACCCATATCCAACATTATCCTCAATGGAGAAAAACTGAAAGCATTTCCACTGAAGTCAGGAACCAGACAAGGCTGTCCGCTATCCCCACTCTTGTTCAATATAGTCCTTGAAACCCTTGCCAGAGCTATCAGGCAAGACAAGGAAATCAAAGGTATTTGTATAGGAAAAGAGGAAGTTAAGTTATGTCTATTAGCTGATGACAGGATTCTATACCTAGAAGACCCAATAACATCGGACAGAAAACTCCTAGAGCTTATAGGTGATTTTAGCAAAGTAGCTGGCTACGAGATCAACTCCAGCAAATCACTAGCATTTCTTTACACCAACAACAAATCCGCAGAAGAAGAAATCAGGAAATCTCTCCCATTCACCATCAATTCCAAAAAAATGAAATACTTGGGCATTAACCTTACAAAGGATATTAAAGACCTTTTCAAAGAAAACTATCAAACACTAAAAAAAAAAAATTACAGAAGACTTGAGTAGATGGAAAAACATTCCATGCTCATGGTTAGGCAGAATCAATATAATAAAGATGGCCATTGTACCCAAAGCCCTATACAG